>BHFT01003439.1:0-39998 GCA_004320025.1 Laticauda laticaudata
AGCAGGATGCAGTAGCCAAAAGGGACCAATGCAATCTTGGGAAGTTTTACGCAAAGGATCCAAAACATATCACAAAAAGAAGTATTCTTTCATTCGAATCTGTTGGTCAGTGTCTCTCCATCTCAGGAATGTAAAGATGGCTGAACTTCAACTCCCAAAATCCCCCAGCCACCCCACTTCTAGAAGGCAGCCATTTTGAGCTTGCAACAGAGAAGACCCACAATAAAAATTGATAAATATCTAAACTGGGATTATATTTGCAAGAGAAAGCAGATGGTTCCCTTCTCAAACTACTAAGTATCCAAGGAATTAAATTGCAACTTAAAAAAAGAAGATTCCAGCTGAATCTTAGGAGGAATTTCCTGACCTCTGAGTGCTGCAGGGGGATTCCGGGAGTTGAAGTTCCAGCCATCTTAAAATTGCCAAAATTGAGAACCACCGGACTAGATGATCTTTAAGGTGCCTTCCGAGTCATACCTTTGAAAGCCTTGCAGGCCTTTTCGGTTTTGCATTGGTGTATTTTCCATTTGTTGCAATACGCCGTTGACTTTTCATTGTGTGTTTGTGTGTTTGTGTTGTGCATCGCCCTGAGTCACGCTATCTGAATTGGGCAGCCTTGCAAATCTGGTATCAATTGATCGNGCTATCTGAATTGGGCAGCCTTGCAAATCTGGTATCAATTGATCGGTTCCATCAGAAAGGCCAGCGGAAACAGAATTAAATGGCTGCAAATTTTCTAATTCGCGAAGGAAAGAGGAGAGCCCAGCAAAAATAAATCTGAAGAGACTTGAATCACTTTAAAATCAGGAGCTAAGGTGCTAGTCCCTATGGCATTCGTGGGGGGTGCTGAACCAGCCATTTCTATTTTTGTATCAGCCTCCAAGGAGGAAGCATTCAGCTTCCTATCTACGTACTCCATCCAGATTACAGATTTACAGAGTTGGAAGGGACCTTGTTAGGTCATCTAGTCCAACCCCCCACCCAATTTTAAGAGGGATGGAAATTGGGAATTCAGCCAGAAATTGGGAATTCTGAGAGTTGAAGTCCGCCTCTCTTTAAATTGTCAAAGAAGAATATTACATACATAGGATGAAATTTTCCACTGACAAATCTAACAGAATATGTATCGTTTACACACCTGCGAGTTCACACCTGCAGGTCAACAGCCATGCGTGTCCACACACAAACACACACACACAGAGAGACATTCCCCATGTCCACCTGTCATTTAGTCACACCGGATCTCGAGGTTTTGCAAAACTCCTGAAATAAAGCTAAGGTAAGAAATTTGCATTTTGAGGGTGACTTTAAAAACAAGGAATTATTATACGCGCTTTTCTTGTAAATTATTGGAATTTACAAGAAAAGGAATTATTTACAATAATTATTTACAATTTACAATAAAGGAATTATTGCAGAAAGAAAAAAGGGATTTTAGGATAGCAAAAGTTTTCCGGAGAGGAAGCTCTCCAATAGTTGAGAAAAATTTGGGCCTATCGAAGTCCTTGGATCTCCCCTCAGTACTGGGAGTTCTTGACTTACAACCATTCCCTTAGTGACTGTTCAAAGTTGCAACAGCTCTGATAATAACAGAAATAACAGAGTCGGGTAGAGACCTCGAAGATCTTCTAGACCAACCCCTCCCTGCAGGAAACCCTGTCCCATTTCAGACAAAGTTTTTTGAAAGCTTTACAAACTATGGCAGCATTCCCTTAGTCCCATAATCAAAATCCAGGCGCATCTTCCCCAAATGGCAGATGCCAATCTTTGTGAGAAGATGCCACATCAGAAGGAAAGTGGGAGAAGAGGGCCTCTGAGCATACATAGAGAGCTGGGTCCTGACCTGCTGAGGAAAGCAATCCGGATCATAAGCATCTGGGAGCAGAGAGAATCTGGATCGAAAAGCCATCCCATCATGTTTGGGCCATCCCTTTCCCCCCCCACACACACACACACTCATCGATTTCCACAATGCGCACACTCTGCACCTGCAAACGTATGACTGAGAATAGGCCTCAGTCAGTCTGGGAGGGAAGGAAAGTTTGGAGGGAGGAAGGAAGGAAGGAAGAAAAGAAGAAGGGAGGGAGGAAAGAAGGGAGAGAGGGAGGAAAGAAGAAGGGAGGGAGGAAGAGAAGGAAAAGAAGAAAGAAAGAAAGAGAGAGAGAGAGAGAGAGGGAGGGAGGGAGGGAAGAAAGGAAAGAAGGGAGGAAACTGGAGGAAGGGAAGGAAGGGAAGAAAGCCTCCCCTCATGGGAGCAGTCTACCTTGCCAGGTTTCCAAGGCCCTTCTGGAACCCCCCCTCTCCCAGGAACAGTCTACCTAGACAGGTGCGAAGCCCCCTCCGCAGCCTCCCTTCGCAGGACCAGTCTACCTGAACGAGTTTCGAAGCTTCCTCCAGAGCCTCCCTTCGCAAGGACGGTCCACCTGGTCAGGTGCGGAGCCTCCCCTCGCAGGAGCAGTCTACCCAGCCAGGTTTCACAGCCCTCCCCGGCCAGGTGTGCGTGGCGGGGCGGGGAGGACGGACCGCGGGGAGACCCCCTCACTCACCTGCCGGCGTGGCCTCCTGGCTGCCGCCGCCGCCTCTCCCGGGGCTGCCCGGGGGCCGCTCGGCGGGCTCCCTGGCCCGGGCCAGCCTCTCCTCCAGGTAGCGGGCCTTGAGCGTCTCCTGCCGGAGGGCCACCCGCAGCCCCCGCAGCGCCTCCCGGCAGCGGCCCAGCTCCGCTTCCAGCGCGCCCGCCGAGCCCAACCGCAGCGCCGGCAGCGCCTCGCCGGGGAACTGGAGCCGCCACTGCCGCGCGAAGCCCGCCGCCGCCGCCGCCTCGTCCTCGCCGCCGTCCCCGCGCCCCGGAGGCTCCGGCTCGTCCGCAATGGCCCTCCGAGCGCGGAGCCCCGCAGGCGGCCCAACTTCCCCGGCCGCTGGCTTCCCGCCTCCGGCGCTTCCGCGCAAGGAGTAGGCACGGCCGAGCTGCCGGGCGCGCGGCGGGCACTCACCTGGCCCGGGACCCTCCCCGCCCGTTCCCCCACTCCCTTCCCTGCCCCCCGTCCTGGGAGACACTCCCCCCCCCGGGGCAGTTGCCAGGCCAGTAGGATGGGGGGGCTTTGGCCTGCATTGGCTCTGTACCCCATAAACTCTGCTGCAGGCGCTCCTTTCCACACTGGATCCCCCCAGAAAGAGACTCTGTACCGCCAAAACACTCTTGCCTCTCAGCCTCAGGAGCCACCCCGAGCGCTTCCCCTGCGCGCCTTTAGTCTGCCCCCCCCAAAAGACCTCTGTACCCCAAAACTCTGCCTCGGACTTCCTGTCCACCATGGATCCCCCCAAAAGACTCTTGTACCCCAAAACTCTGGTTTCCCCCCATGGATCCCCCGCCGCGCTTCCCCTGGCCCTTGTAGCTGCCCCCAGCCAAAAGACTCTGGTACCCCAAACCTCTGCCTCCGGCTCCTGTCCCACCATGGATCCCCCCAGACAAGACTTCTGTACCCCAACAACCTGCTCTCCCTCCAGGAGCCCCAGCGCTTCCCTGGCCTGCTTTAGCTGCCCCAATAGACTCTGCGTACCCCAAAACTCTGCTCCGTCTTCCACCATAGGATCCCCCAGAAAGACTCTGTCCCCAAAACTCTGCGTCTCGCCTCCATGGATCCCCCCAGAGCTCTCCCGTCCCTTTAAGCTGCCCCCCCAAAAGAACTCTGTAACTCGCCCCCAAAAAACCCTCCTTTTTCTCGCGGCCACTGTCCCACCATGAGTCCCCCCCAGAGAAGACTTCGTACCCCAAAAACTTCTGGTCTCCCCATGGCAGCCCCTCCAGCGCTTCCACTGCCCTTATAGCTGCGCCCCAAAAAGCTCTGCTACTCCAAAACTCATCCTGAGTCTCCCTCCATGGAGCCCCCCAGCCGCGCTTCCCTGGCCTTTAGCTGCCCCCCAAAGATAAACTTTCTAATAAACCCCAAAACTCTGGTTTCCCTCCATGGATCCCCCAAGCGCTTCCTAGTGGCGCCTTTTACTGCCCCCACCAAAAGACCTCTGCTTACCCCAATAACTTCTTTGGTCTCCTCTCCATGGCCATCGCCACTCCCAGCGCTTCCATGGCCCTTTAGCTGCCCCCCCAAAAGACTCGTATACACGCACGAAAACTGGATCTCCTCCATGCGATCCTCCCCAAGCCTCACTGCCCTTGTAGCTGCCCACCAAAGACTCTGTACCCAAAATCTCTTGGTCTCCTCCTTGGATCCCCCCAGCGCTCCCTGTGCCTTTAGCTGCCCCCCAAAGCCTATACCACAAAACTGGTACCCTCAATGGATCCCCAGTCGCTTTCCCTGGCCCTTTAGCTGCCCCCACAAAAGACTCTGTACCGGCCAAAACTCCTGGTCTCCCTCTGGATCCCCCAGCGACTCTCCCCTGGCCCCTTTAGCTGCTCCCCCAAAAGACTCTGCTACTCGCCAAAACTCTGCTCTGCCCTCCATGGAGCCCCCCAGCGCCTGCCGCTGGCCCTTTAGCTGCCCCCCGCAAATAGACCTGCTGGTACCCCAAAAACTCTGGTCTCCCTCCATGGGATCCCCCCAAGGCGCTATCCCTGGCCCTCTTGCTGGCCCCCTCCAAGAAGATCTTGTCACCCAAAACTCTTGGTCTCCCTGGCCATGGATCCCCCCAGCGCTTCCCTGGCCTGTTAGCTGCCCCCCAAAAGACTCTTATTCCCAAAAACTGGTCTCCACTCCATGCTGATCCCCTTCAAGACAGCGGCTTCCCTGGCCCTGTAGCTGCCTCCCCCAAAAGAACTCTGTGACCCCCAAAAACTCCTGGTCTCCCTCCATGGATCCCCCCAGCGCTTCCCTGGCCCTTTAGCTGCCCCCCAAAAGACTCTGAATCACCGCCAAGAACTCTGCTCTCCCTCCATGGCGCCTCCCAGCGCTTCGCCTGCCTTTAAGGCTGCCCCCCAAAAGACTCTGTACCCACAAACTCCTGGCTCTCCCTCCATCGACTCCCCCGCAGCGGCTTCCCTGGCCCCTGTTTTAGCTGCCTCACCAAAAGACTTTTGGCTCCTCCTTCTCTTACCTCAAAACCCTGTCCATCTCCTGACCCTTGATGGACCTCCTGGTGCTTCCCGTTCGCCCCTTTATTTCGCTCGTCCCCCCCAAAGTCTCCCCTCCTCTCCCTCCATGGATGCCCCCCTTCCAGTGCTCCCCTTCCCCTTTTATCTCCCCCTCTCCAAAGATACCCAAATCTGTGCCCCCCTTCCCTCCCCCCAAGCGCTCCCCGTTGCCTTTTTAGCCAGCCTCCCCCCCCAAAAAAAGGATTCTCTGGACCACAAGCTCTGCCACCCCTCTGCTCCTTCGGATGGGAGCCCCCCCAGCGCCTTCCCCTCGACCCTTTCTCCCCTCCCCGAAATCCAGATGCCACCATCGGTCCAACTTCCTTCACCTTCTCGCAGAGATGCTGTCCGTCCTCCCCCCCAGGCCTTCTCAGGTGCTGCTTTCCTGCCTGTCAACCTTTTAACACCCCCCCCCGCTCAATTTCACCTGGACTCCTGAGTAGCCCAGCTTTGCCTCCTCGGGGTCTGGCTTGCATGGAGGGGGGGTCCCTCTGCGCAATGCGGACGGTGGGAGTTTGAACTGGTGGGGGGAGCCTCTTTCAGACCTCCGTCTCCTCCATCTGAATGGCCGTTAATTCTCCGGTGGGAATTAACCAGGTTTGAAAAGGGGGAGGGAGGGAGGGGAGAGGAGAGGGCTGGGCTCCCCTCTTTCCCCACCCACCACCTTGGAGGCTCCAGAGAGAGAAAACTCCCTCCCGGGGGCTTCCCTGCCCAAATCAGGCTTGCTTTGCTGCTCCCTGGGGCCAAATTTCCCTCCGTGGGCAAATTGAAAATAAAAATTGGAAGAGTTTCCTTTGGGGGGGGTAGGGAGTGGGGGGGCAAGTGTGCATGCGAGCTGCATGTGTGTGTCTGGCCCCCAACACACACAACACAACACACGACACCACACAAACACACACACACACACACACACACTGTGATTTGCACAAACTCCTTGCTCTTTCTTTTTTTTCCCGAACTGGAGGCCAGGAGAGCAAAGTGCCATAAACAAGGAATAAATTGACAAGCCTTGTAAGTGGTTGCCTGGATCCCCTCCAAATGCTGAGTGGGCAGAATTCGGGGCCCACCATATGCATTAGATCCAGTTGGTCCCTGGGGATCCATTTCTCTGCACTGCCCGCCCCCCCCTCCAAGAACCTGGGCCAACACAGGTAGTTCTTAGCTCACAAACACAATCCAGCCCTAAATTTCTGTTGCTCGACGAGATAGTGGTCAACGATGTTTCCCCCGACCCATTTTACGGCCTTCCTTGCCGCCATTGTTAAGTGAATCATTTATATTGTCAAGCGAGTCACACGGTCGTTAAGCGAATCTGACTCCTCCCATTGACTTCGCTTGACAGAGAAGGTGGCAAGAGGGGATCGTTTTACGAACTTCCTTGCCACCATGGTTAAGGGAAACCCTTCTGTTGTCAAGTGAATCACATGGTTGTTAAGTGAATCCATGCACTTTTCTTGTGTGGAAGGTCACAAAAGGGGGAAATCACATGAAACCCACCCCCTGAGATGCTGCGACCGTCGTAAATAGGAGTCAGTTACCAAGCCATTTGAATTTTGATCACGGGATGCTTCAATGCTCCTAAGTGTGAAAAACGTCACAAGCAGGTGTGGGATGCTACCGGTTCAGACCGGTTCTATAGAACCGGTTGTTATGATTCTGCACAGTTTGGAGAACTGGCCAATCGTGCCCTTGGCTGGCCCTGCCCCTTTCTGCATGCCCCTCCCTGCCCAGTCGTCCTTATCGGGCATCACTGATTGCATTCTCTCCCCCTGTCATGCCCCTGTTGGAATCTGACTCCGAGGGAGAGGAAGGACACCCACAGCCGACAGGGAGTGGGAGTGTGGCTCCGCTGGCTGTGGAGGAAACTGGGGAAGGGCACGGGCCAGCTGGGCAATCAGAGGAAGACCCAGGCCCATCCCCTCTTCATCCTAGGGCACGCAGGGAGGAACGGATAAGGGAGAAACGTGAGTGGCATGGTCTATGGGAGAGGAAAGGGCCTTGATCCCCTCCATGGGTTGCAGCTGCAAGGAAAGTTTAAAAAGACAAACTGCGCATGGTCCAGTGCTGGAAGCAAAGCGTGGAATAATTCTAGTCTTTCAGTTCTTACCTGAGTTCTGGTGTCCTTCCCAGTGTGTGTACTTCGACATCTGTGGATGTTTTCAAGCCCTTATCCTGCCTTGTGTCATTAATTGCTTCAACGTGTTTTGTGTTGGTTTTTCTTTATAATTTATATGTACTTTGAGTTTGGATGGAATTTCTTTCCTTTAAAAACTGTTCTTAGGAGAGTTTTTCCTCCAACCAAGGATAATTGGACGTTGGAGGCCACGTTGGAGGAATTAAAGGGATTTTACTTATTTTTGTGACTGTTGCTTTTGTGCCACGCACCCAGTCATCTCACACACACACCCATAACTCCTTAAGGTATTGCCCAGGAAGGCAAAAAAACCAGGGAGGGAGCTGCAAACAAAAAAGAAGAAGCCACGCCTACCCAGTCACATGGCCACGCCCACCTAGCTTTTTTTGGTGCCGTTGTAACTTTGAACGATCACTAAACAAATTGTTCTAAGTCGAGGACTATATTGTGCCTCCTCAAATCCCAAAGCAACCGGATAACTGGCCAGCCTAGAGCAGCCAGCAAGCAAAGTGTTTTCATCAAATTGTCCCAAAATTGTAAGTTGAATAAGCCTACAATGAAAGATCTTAATTTAACATAAACAATGGTATTATTCTTATTAGAAGAATATCAGTTTGTTAAATGAGATAAATATGATGGATAATATTCGATGAAAGATGGTGTTTTTAAGTATATTTAAATAATATGATGATTGGCATAAAACGATAGCATTATTGATTAAATGAATAATGGAAAATGATCATAATACGATTAATAATATTTTAGATGTACTATGCAGAATAGGGTGATTGACATGAAGATAACATATTGACATACTGAATAACCAAATAATGAAGGATTACAAGTTGAACAAACAATGGAAGATTTTAATGTAATATGAATGTTTGCATTAACATTGGAATTATATAAGTCTGTTAAATGTAATAATTATGATTTATATTTTATTGACAGTAAATATGCTACTCAAAACAGGGTGATTGGGATAAAAATAACATTGAAATAATGAATAACTAAACAATGAAAGATTATAAATTAATACAAAGATGTATATTACTATTAGAATTATATAAGCTTGTTAGATGGAACAAATATGATTAATATCGATTGATTTGTATTGAAATGTATGATTCTCAGGTACTACATTGTTCACACATTGATATGTTTGTAAAAATAGAAAAAATAAAATAACTTATTAAAAAACACACACATACCAGCTGTAAGTTGTTCATCTTCGGAAAATCCCTTCCAAACGCAGCAGTTATTGTACTGATTTTCCACACAGCTTTGCTATTTTAAGTAGTCCTCGAGTTACAGCCCTTCATTAGCGACTGTTCAAAAGTTACAACAACACTGAAAAATGTAGGTTAGGGCTGTGATGACCCAGAGGGGTGTGGTACTAAGGCAACACAGTAAGATAACTAGTAGGAGTCCCTTTATGAGCTCCAGCTTTACCCCCAATGTCCTGGTTACCTGCTGGGCTGGAAAAAAAAAACTCTCCCAGGAACAGCCTTTGACTGCAGGGAATTAAGTCCAAAACATGGTCAACAAAAACTGTAACTTAAACTCCAATCAAGGCAAAATGACGGAATTAGTCCGGCAGGGCAGGAGCAAGAATTCCAGACATGAAGGAACTGGCAGTAACTCAACATGTTTGGGAAGGCGCCAGTAATGCAGATAAGCAAAGTCAACACAAGATAAACTCACGTTTGTTCCCAGCAGACGCCGCTCTCAGCTTTTTAAATTCTCAGCTGTAGCTAATGAAGGGAATCAGGGCCCTTTCCTTCCCCGTAAGCCATGCAACCCATGTTGCTCCCTTCTCCGTTCCTCCCTGCGTGCCCTGGGATGAAGAGGGGGTGGGCCTGGGTCTTCCTCTGAACCCCCTCTCCCTTGTTCTACTTCTTCCCTGCTCTGCCCAGCTGGACTTTGCCCTTCCCCTGTTTCCTCCCAAGCCAATGGAGCCACCCTCCCTCTCCCTGTCGGCTGTTCATCTTCCTCCTTAGATTCAGACTTCAACAGCATAACAAAAAGTGATTGGCAACCAGTCCTCGCTCTTATGACCATTGCAGCATTCCCCATGGTCACGGGATCAAAATCGCAAATGGCATGGATTTATGACTGTCGTAGTTTCCCGGGGGGGGGGTGTCACGTGATGATCCCCTTTTTGCGACCTTCTGGACCAAATCAACAGGGTGGGTTTTTTTGTTTTTGCTTAATGACCACCTGACTCACTTAACAACTTCAGGGATTCAGTTCACGACCGTGGCCCCAAAGAGGTCCTAAACATGGGAGCACTCCCATATCGAGGACAGTTTAAAAACCGCCTCACTTAGCAATGAGAATCCTAATCCTGATGGTTGTAAGTCAAGGACTTTCTCCCACATCCTCTTGGCCACGTTGGAGCAGAATTACACGGCAAAATTGGAAGAGGTTTTTCTTTCCAGTGAGGGAAAAGTGTCAGCGAGAGAGAAGGAAGGAAGAGCGCAAAGCGTTTCCGGTGTTCAGGATGTGGCCAGAAAGCAACGGAGCTCCTTGCCCCTACCCCAGAATAAAGGGGGTTGCAGGGGGGGGGCAGGAGAGATGGGGGGGCCTGACGGTGACAATTAAAATCAGCCTGGAGGAAAATGCTGCCTGCCACACCATGCAAAGGCCTATTCGTGCCAGTGACTCTATGCAGAATTGGGGGGTTTCTCTCTGGCTTGCTTGGGGGGACGGACAAACCCCGCTCCCCGTATACCCCAAACTGTGGTTTGCACAGCCAGAGAAATTTGGAGCAACTGCCATTTGTCAGAAATGGTGTAGGGTCTCCTGCTTGGGCGGGGGGTTGGACTAGATGACCTACAAAGTCCCTTCCAACTCATCTGTTACTTCTGGAGTGTGCCAATGACACACAACTTTGGAACGCCATTTTGCCTTTTCCCCTTATATTCTGCGCTCCCTTCTTTCCCAACCTTTTTTCATGGTCAATTATTATTTTTATTGTTTTCAGGCCTTCGCGGTTTTTAATGTTGGGAAGCTGCGCAGAGCATGCAAATATAATCCGCGTTAATAAATATACATTTCAGGCTGGTCTCCTTTCGGCAGTTTGGATTCTTTATTTTTTGGCGCCGAAATCAGAGGGAGGGAGGGAGGGAGGGAGGAAGGAANGAAGGAAGGAAGGAAGGAAGGAAGGAAGGAAGGAAGGAAGGAAGGAAGGAAGGAAGGAAGGAAGGAAGGAAGGAAGGAAGGAAGGAAGGAAGGCGGGCTCTGGGTCTGGCTTTCTGCTGGTGCGCCAGCTGCCCTGCTGGCTTCTTCTTCGCTTCCTCCTTTCACCTAAAAGCCAATTTAAGAGCAGGGAAGATTGGGGCCTCGGTGGGGACCCCCATAAAGTAGCCAAACATCTTGGAAAAAGCAGAGAAGAGAAGAAGAAGAAAAAAAAGAAAAGAGAAAGAGAAAGAAGAGAAAGAAAAGAAAAAAGAAATAGAGAAGAAAAAACAGCTGAGGTGCTTGCGTCTCTGAATAACTCAAGGGCCTTCAAACATGGCAACTTTAAGACTGGTGGACTTCAACTCCCAGAATTCCTGAGCTAACATGACTGGAGAATGAGGAATTCTGGGAGATGAAGTGGTCTTAAAAACTGTCAAGTTGGAAGAACCCTGCTATGACTCATCCACAATAGAGCTGGAAGGGACCTTGAAGGTCTTCTAGTCCAACCCCCTGCTCGAGCAGGAAATCTTATACCAAGTCACACAACACCTGCAGTGTTGCAGCACCCACAACTTCCGGTGGCAACTTCTGTTCCCCTGGTTAATTCTCGTCCCTGTTAGGAAGTTACTCCTCAATTCCAGGTTGCTTCTCTCTCCTTGATCACTTTCCATCTGTTGCTTCTTGTCCTCCCTTCATGGGCTTTGGAGAAGAGAGGAAGGAAAGAAGGAAGGAAGGAGGAAAGGAAGGAAGGAAAGTAGAGAATGAGGGAGGGAGGAAAGAAGGAAGGTGGGAAGGGAGGGAAGGAGGAAGAAAAAAGGAGGAAGGAAGAAAGAGGCAAAAGGGAGAGAGGGAGGGAAGAGAGGGAAGGAAGGAGGGAGGGAAGGGAGGGAGGAAGAAAGGGAGGGAGGGAGGGACGAAAGAGAGAAGGAAGGAGGGAGGGAGGGAAGATTGCCAAGGTTGGTTGCAACATTGATTTTAACAGAATAAAGGGACCTTGGAGTCCAACTAGTCCAACTCCTTACTCAAACAGGGGAAGAGTCTATACCATTTCAGAGAAATCTCTTCTTAAAACCTCCAGTGTTGGAGCATCACAACTTCTGGTGGCCAGCAGTTCCACTGGTTAGTTGTCCTCCCTGTTAGGAAGTTCCTCCTCTATTGCAGGTTGCTCCTCTCCTCAAATCCTGGAGCCTGGTGGGCACAGGGATGACGTGGCAAGAAAGAAAGCTTGTCAAACCAGGGCAAAACTCACTTAACAACTTTCCCACTTAGCAAACTAACCAACTTGGAATAACTTCTACGTTCAACTCAACCAATTCAGGTTCTGAAAGGTGCCACGAGGGGGCGCTCCTCACCAGAGAATAATAGCAAACAGCTCGGCTGGAGAGAACAGGCCATCCTCTACTTACGACCAACACTGAGCTTCACTTTTCCGTTGCTAAGAAAGACAGTTACGACCTTCCTGCCCCGGTTGCTAAGTGAATCACTGCAGCTCTGAGCCACACGGTCGTTAAGTGAATCTGGCTTCCCCGTTGCTTGTCCTAGGGTTAATCACAGGACCGTCGTAAATACGAGTCAGTCGCCAAGAGTTTGGATCACGGGACCCTGGGAGATGCCACAAATAGTCGTAAGTGTAAAAAACAGGTCCTAAGACACATGTTTCAGTGCCATTGTAACCGTCAACAGTCACTAAATGAACGGTTGTAAATCAAGGACTACATGTGTTGTTGGGGGGGGGGGAACTGGCGCCCATTAAGAGAAGACTCACCAGGACAGGTGAAAAGAGCTCACCTGGTCCCAGTCATGTACAAGAGCTCACGGATGGAACTCGGTCAAATAGAGAAGCATACCACGAATCTCAGCAGAATTCAACCAGTGGAACAGCTTGCCATAGAAGTTGTGAGGCTCCATCACTGGACGGTTTTTAAGAAACAGAATTGGACAGTTCACTGCTATGGTAGTATAGATTCTCTACTGCTTGACAGCCAGCTGGACTAGAAGACCTCCAAGGTCCTTTCCAACTCTGTTTATTCTGTTCTGTTCTATTCTCATTCCATTCTATTCTACTTCTATTCTACTTCCTGATTCTTTCTCTTTCTCTTCTATTCTTCTATTTACTTTCTATTCGATTCTATTATCTGTTCTAACTTCTAAATATATTTCTATTCCATCCTTTCCTTCTATTCTTCTATTCTATTCTAATTTTTATCATCTTAATTTATTAATTCTTTATTCTATCTATGTTAGTTTTATTATTCCTTTCTATTCTATTCCAATTCCATTCTATCCATTCTGTGCCATTCTAATTCTTCTATTCTATTCTATTGGATTCCTTTCTATTCTGCTATTTATATTCATTCTAATTCTAGTTCTCTCTATTCTATATTCTGTTCTATCTATTCCTTTTATCTCTACTTCTATTCTATTTCTATTCTATTCTAATTCATTATTCTATTCTATTTGTTTTTCTATTCCTTTCTATTCTATTCCATGTCCATTCTATTACTTTCTAATTCTTTCTAATTCTTCTATTTCTATCTATTTTATTCTATTCTATTCTTTCGATAATTCCTATTCGTTTCTATTTTTCTTCTATTTTATTCTATTACTCTTCTGATTCGATATTCTGTCCTGTTCTCTAACCCATCCCATCCCATCTATTTAAATTCTATTCCTATATCATCTCTTCTCTTCTCTTCTCTTCTCTTCTCTTCTCTTCTCTTTTCTTCTCTTCCTTTCTCTTCCTTTCTATTCTTTTATTCTCTTTCTATTCTATTCTATTTCTATTCTATTCTATTTCTATTCTATTTTATTCTCTAACTATAATTATAATTCTATTATATTCCTATTTTTATTCTATTATTCTCTACTGTTGTGTTCTATTCTATTCTCTAACTCTATTCTATTCTATTATCCAATTCTAATTCTATTATTCTATTCCATTGTACTCTATTCTCTAATTCTAATTCTATTTCTATTTGATTCTGTTCTCATGATTCGGGCATATGACAACTAGTATGTATTTATGACGGCTGCGGCACCCCAGGGTCACGTGATTATCCTATGAGACCTTCCTAGCCAGCCTCCAACATGCAAAGCCAGTGGGGACGCGAGTTCTGCTTAACAACTATATGACTCACTTAACTTCAGCGATTCACCATTTTGCTATGGCAAAAGAGATTGTCAATTCAGAGGCGATTCATTTAACAACGACATGATCCCTTAGCAACACCACCCAGTTGACTTCTCTGAGCTGAGAGAATAACCAGGGGTGGGACCTGGTTATTACATGGATAGGAGACCACCAATAGAGCCCACCAGAAAGTCGAAACAATGTAATATAAAAAGAGGGGGGGAAATAAAGAAAATTGCATAGTTCTATCCCGGGAATTGCTGGGAGTTGCTGTCATGGCCCTGGTGGAGACTGACTCCAAGAGAGAGGAGGAACATCTGACAGGGAGTGGAAGTGTGGCTCCGGAGGTTGTGGAGGAAGCTGGGGAAGGGCAGAGGAAGAACCAGGCCCATCCCCTCTCCATCCTAGGGCATGCAGGGAGGAGAGGATAAGGGAGAAATGTGAATGGCATGGTCTACGCGGGAGGAAAGGGCCCTGATCCCCTTCATGGGCTGCAGCTGTGACAACTGAATAAGAGGACTGACATGCGTATGGGTGAATGCTGGAAACAAAGCATGGAAATATCTCTAGTTTACGGTTCCTCTCTGAATTTGGCATCCTTCCCAGTGTGTGTAATCTGTTATCTACGGTCATCCTCCAGCCCTTATCTTGCCTGGTTTGGGTTGCTTTTTTCCTNCAAGGATATTCGGAGCTTGGAAGCAAAGTGAAGGAATAAAAGGGGCTTCACCTGTTTTCTGTGACTGTGTTTGTTTCGTATCCCACCCGGGGTCATCAAAGTTGCATGGAATTTAGGAAGGCTTTGACATCGCTTTATCGATGCTGCACAAAACTTGAAATATTTTTATTTGCATTTAATTACTTCGAGAATTTATAGCTCTTGTTTGATAGGATTTATATTTATACCTTCCCACTTTTAGGGGACTGTAGGCAGTTTGCAAAAATTGAACTTTTTCTTCTGACAGCCCAGCAAAAGGAATCTCTCCCTGATTTTATGGAGATACACAAGACTTGGATTATGACCACAACTGGTATCAGAACATCTGTCACTAAGTGATACAGTCATTAAGCATTTTAAGAGCTTTTTGCCAGGATTATTAAGCAAATCCTGCAGTTTTTAAGTGTCCCTGCTTCCTCCATTGACTTAATTTTTGGAAGAGGCCTCCCTGGGAAGATTGTAAATGGAAAATATGTGACTTTGGGACGCTGCAACCGCCATAAATCCAGCACATAACTGGATTGCAGTCATGGGACCCTGAGGCTACAGCAACAGAAGAATGAGGACCAATACTTTTTTCAGTAACAACCCCCCCCCCCCCTCTTCTAGCACTGATGATGTTACCTAACTGGAGTTAATGAAATGTCCATATGAAAACAATCAAGCTCAGAGGGCACCAAGGCCCTGCAGCCGTCCTCGTCCTCCTCCATCTCTCTTTCCTTCCTTCCTTCCTCCCTGCCTGCCTGCTCCTGCCTTTATTGATGATGCTACCTAGCTGGGCATGAAACATCTGCAGGAAACCACCAAGCTCAGAGAGCACCAAGGATCCAGAGCCCATCCTCCCCTCCTACCTCTTTTGCTCTTCCTCCTTTCATCCTTCCTTTTTCCCTATTTCCCCCCCTTCACCTCGTTCCCTTCTCCCTTCTTTCTTCCCTCCCTCCTTTCTTTCTTCCTTCCTCCTCCCTCCTTCCTTCTTCCTCCTTCTCTCCCTCCCTCCCTCCTTCCTCTTCCTTCCTCCTTCTCTCAATCCTTCCTTTCTTCCTCCTTCCCTCCTCCATCTTTCCTTCCTTTCCTTCCCACCATCCTCCTTCCTTCCTTCTTCTTCCTCCCTCCCTCCCTCCTCCACTTCCTCCTCCTCCTTCGTTCTTCTCCTTCTCTCTCATCCTTCCTTTCTTCCTACTTCCTCCCTCCATCTTTCCTTCCTCTTCCTCCCACCTCCCTCCCTCCCTCTTTTCCTTCTTCTTCCCTCCCTCCCTTCCCACTCTCTTCCCTCCCTCCTCCTTCTTTCTCCCCTCTCCTCCCTTCCTTCCTTCCTTCCTTACCGTCCTTCTCTTTCATCCTTCCTTTCTTCTCCTTCCCTTCCCTCCATCTTTCCTTCCTTCTTCCTTCCCACCCTCCCTCCTCCTTCCTTCTTCTTTCTCCCTCCCTCCCTCCCTCCCTCCCACCTTCCCCCTCTCTCCTTCGTTCCTTCTCCTTCTCTCAATCCTCCTTTCTTCCTCCTTCCCTCCCTCTCTTCCTTCCGTCTTCCTTCCACCTCCTCCCCCTTCCTTCCCTTTCCTTTCCCTCCCTTCCCTCCCTCCTTCCTTCTTCTTTCCTCCCTCCCTCCTCCTTCTTTCCCTCCTCCTCCCTGTTCCTCCTTCCTCTACTGATATGTTTACTCGCTGAATCATGAAAGTTGCAGAAAACCACCAGGCTCCGAGAGCACCAAGCCCCCCGCAAGTCCTTCCTCACTTCTCGGACTGATGGTGTTACCCAACCTGGCGGCCAGTGAGCTGGCTGGGGCGGGAGGGCGGACTCCTCCTCCTCCTCCTCCGAGAGTTCAACCGGCCAACTTCGCAAAGCGCCCCAGACCGGGGAAGGCAGCGCACCGAGGCGCAGCATCTGGGCAGCGGGCGGGAGCCCCCCTCCTCCGCCGGGCGATGGGCTGCGCCTAGGCTGGACCAGCGGCCGGACGAGGCGCCCCATGGCCATCAACGTGGACGCGCAGCTGGAGAAGGCGCTGGCCGGCTCATCCCCGCCGCCGCCCGCCGCCGCCTCCTCCTCCTCTTCCTCGCAGGAGACGGAGCAGCTGCTGCCCAGCGGCCCGTCGTCCCGCAAGCCCTGCCCGGCCGAGGACGGGGAGGCGGCGGCTGCCGTCGGGGCGGCGGCGATGGAGCCCAACNCCCGGCCGAGGACGGGGAGGCGGCGGCTGCCGTCGGGGGGGCGGCGATGGAGCCCAACGGCCACGGCTTGCTTTACCGGGCCGGCTCGGAGGGGCCGCTGGAAACCCCCTCGCTCTCCCCGTCGCGGCTCAGCCTGGGGCGCGCCTCGTCCACCGCCACCACTTCCAACCTGCCCGGCCGCTCGACGGATTACCTGCCGCTGGCCATCCTCTCTTGCTTTTGCCCCATCTGGCCGGTCAACATCCTGGCTCTGGTCTTCTCCATCATGGTGAGATTTGAACCTAAATCTTGGGGATTCGAGATTCCCCTCCCCCCGGGTTTAATTCGGGGGTTCTGGCGCTTACGGGGCCGCCCCTGGGCAGAAAGGGCCAGCTGAGAAACCCCAGAAATATTAGGATTAGAATATTAGAATAGAATAGAATAGAATAGAATAGAATAAGGAATACAATAGAATTCTTTGTAGGCCAAGTGTGATTGGACACACAAGGAATCTGTCTTGGTGCAAATGCTCTCAGTGCACATAAAAGAAAAGATACATTCATCAAGGGTCAAGAATCATAAGGTACAACATTTAGTAATAACCATAGGGTACAATAAGAATAGAATAGAATAGAATAGAACAGAATAGAATAGAATAGAATAGAATAGAATAGAATAGAATAGAATAGAATTCTTTATTGGCAAAGTGTGATTGGGTCAACCCAAGGAATTTGTCTTGGTGCATAAGCTCTCAGTGTACATAAAAGAAAGGAGACATTCGTCAGAGTCATGAATCATCAGGTACAACACTTCATGATAGTCATCGGGTACAATGATATAGAATAGAAATAGAATTAAGAATAGAATTAAGAATAGAATTAATAAAAAAAAAGAACAATAAAGAAATCCCAGCATTAATTCCGAAAGGTGGAAAAATGCTCAGCGCAAGTGGCGAGCACCCAGAGCGCGTCTGAGCCACCGCTGCTTTTCCCGGGATCCGGACAGGTGGAGGGCCGACAGGCAGGGCTTGGGAGAGTGGGATGGGCTCAGGAAAGGGGGTGTCCCTTGACTGGGCCCTCAGAGAGCCCCCACCCAACCGCCAGCCCTTTGGAGCAGGCTCGGCTTGGAGAGCGGGGTACCTCCTCCACCTCTCCAAACTTTCCCAAAAGCGCAGCGCAAAGCCAGCGGGTTATAAAACGGAGCGGCGATAAAATCCGGGGGTGGGGGAGAGGAAGAATCGACCCTTCTTTTAACTAAATCTGCGCCAGGCAGTTTTTTAAAGCAAAAGTACAAAGAACAGCGAAGTTTTCCTCCCGCAGCGCTGGTGAGAGACTCCAAGGAGCTTTGAGTGGGAGCTTCAGCCCTGCAGGGTTTTCCAGAAGAGACCGGATTGCCACCTTTCGGACATGGTGTGTAGGGTCTCCTGCTTGGGCGTGGGGGTTGGACTAGATGACCTACCAGGTCCCTTCCAACTCGGCTATTCTGTGAGGGGAAGCCCCTCCCCCCTCCGTTCAGGCAAAGCTCTTAGGTGATGGCAAAATGAGATCCCCCCCCCCAAAAAAAGGCGTAGAGATGAAAACATCTCTTTAAAATGTCCCAGCAGGAGGTTGAAGAAATGAAAGAGGGAGGAGGAGGGGTTGGGTTTTATTCTGGGGAAATTTGATGGGCTTTCCAATGATTTCAAAGAAATGGGACAGATAAGTTCCATTCCTGCCCATTTTGTGGTTTTGCAAAGAGAGAGGCAGGGAGAGGGAGGGAGGGGGAGAGGGAGTGGAAGGAAGAAAAGAGAGGGAGAGAGGGAGGGGGAAAGAGGGAAGGAAAGGGAGGAAGAGAGAGAGGGAGGGGAGAGCGAGTAGAGGGAGGGGAAAAGAGAGAGGGAGAGAGGGAGAAGAGAGGGAGGGGAGCGAGAAAGAGAGAGGGGGAGAGGGAGTGGAGGGAGGAAAAGAGGGAGGGAAAGGGAGGAAGAGACAGAGAGGGGGAGGGAGAGACAGAGGATCCAGTTAGAAAGCTGCCAGATCTTCGCTTTAGATCTGCCCAGCTGTGTAATTCACTGGGGGGGGGTGTCAAGGGTGGCTTCACTCCCCCCCCCAAAAAAGAAGGTCTACAGCCAGGAATTTAGTGATGTGAGGGACAGAATTAGAAAACCTCTCTGAGAATTGAGGAGGTTCAACTCTGGAACTTCTTGGCTTCCCCTAGCAAATTTAACCAAGTCAGTGAACGAATCCAGCAAAACATCCTTGGTTAACCATGGTTGGTTTTGTGTGTGTGTGTGTGTGTGTGTGTTGTCATGTTGTGCAAACCCAACTCTTCCTTTGCTTTGCCCTTCANTGTGTGTGTGTGTGTGTGTGTGTTGTCATGTTGTGCAACCCAACTCTTCCTTTGCTTTGCCCTTCAGCAATCTTGCATGAATCTGGGAAACAGGTCAAGTCAGTCATGGACTGGGCGCAGCGTGTTGTGTGGATGGAGCCTGTTAGGAAGGCGTCCTTTTGAAATCCTCTGGTGTATAATTCCTAGGCACGTGCAGAGTGCTTTTTCTGGTTCAACCGTCAGCTGCATCCCCCCAATGTTTGCTCTGTTTCTCAAGTGTGGAACTAGAGAGCAGGCAGGACTCGGGGCCAAGGCCACCATACAGAAAAGGGTGTGTGTGCTGGTCTCTGACACCCTGCAGGACAGGATCCGAACCAGCAACACAGAGGAGTAGATTCAGATTACCAATAAAGCAAAGTATTTGTAGCTCAGGGTTGTAATGAGGTGTTTTCTGAGCTTGGTAGTTTTCTGACAGATATTTCATTATCCAAACTGGGTAATATTATCAATGCTAGAAGGGAGGGGGCAGGAGGAGGAGGAGGAGCTCCTCCTCCTTCTTCTTCTCCTCCCCCTCCCCCTCTCCCTCTCCCTCAGGGAGGGGGAGGAGTGACTGTGGGTTCCTTGGTGCCTTCTGGACTCAGTTGTTTTCTTGCAGACGTTTCATTACCCAACTAGGTAACACCATCAATGCTCCTATGATGATTTTACCTAGTTTGGATATTAAAACATCTGGAAGGAAACAACCAAGCTCAGAGAGCATCAAAGACCCCTCAGATTCAGGTGTTCGGAGGAAATTCCTGGTGATGAGATCCAGTGGAACTAGCTGCCTCATGAAACAGTGTCCTTTTCCCTAGAGTAATTCAAACACAGGCTGGATAGCCCTCTGTCTGAAATAGCATGTTTTGCATTGAGCCAAGGGTTGAGATAGATGACTTCTGACTGGGTCCCCTTCCAACTTTGACGACCGTAGTAAATTAGGCAGCCTCTTCCTCTTGCTTCCCGCCTGGCAGCTTTGTGTACAAACACCTGAGCGTAACGTGCAAAAGAGGCGATGCAGATGCAACATGCTCTGACCAAGCTCCGGTCAGTTTCAACAGGGCCCTTATCAAGGCAAAAGATCTGCAGAACTTTGGCGAGAGAGGAAACCCATAGTCACACTCAGTAGCAGTCAGTTCCCTGGGTGAAAAATTCCATAGTGTACAAATACCATGTTTCCCTGAAAATGAGACCCTATCTTATATGTATTTTTGGCACCAAAAAAAGGCACCAGGTCTTATTTTGGGGGAAAGTCATCCACGGACTAACCTCATTTCCATGCGCTGACCCCGACCTCCTTCCGGAACTGCTTCTTCTGCGGCCAGGAAGGCTTTCCTGAAGGCCTCTGCAGCCGATAAGAGACCTCAGGATCGATCCAGAGCTTTGCTCTCAGCTCCAGAGGCCTTCAGGAAAGCTTTACCAGCCTTGCCGGCTGCAGAAGAAATGGGCCGGCCAGGCAGGTGTCAGCAGGTGTGTGCGAGGGCTGGCTACACCTGTCCAAAGGTAAGTAACAGGGCAGCTCCACCCTCCATCCCCACCCTAACTTAATTATTAACCGTGCACTCTGGAGTGGATGGGATCTGAATTAGGGCTTATTTTGGGGGGTAGGGCTTTTTTGGGTGCATGTGTAAAAATCCAGCTCGGATTTACTTTCAGGATCAGTTGTATTTTTGGGGAAACTGGGCTCTTTGCTCGTCTCCCCTCCAAGCTCAGTGCAGTTCCTAATTTTTAACACGGAGCGTAAGGGACTCTGGATTCCAGCAGCATGGAAGAGATTTCTTCCTCCCCTTTCCAGATGTTGTAGCGTTGCCTTTCAAAAGGCCAGATGTTATATTTTTGGAAGGAAACCCCTTTAAGGGAGCAAATCCCTCGTTCAGCCTCCTGGATTCAGTGGGATTTATTTTATTTTTTTGGGATTAATTGATTGCCTGAAGGCTGGTGAAAAAACAATGGATGGAAACTCATCAAGGAGAGAAGCAATCTGGAATTAAGAAGGAACTTACTAACAGGGAGCACAATGAACCATTGGAACAGCTGGCCACTAGAAGTTGTGGGTGCTCCAACGCTGGAGGTTTTTAAGAAGAGATTGGACAACCATTGATCTGCAATGATCTAAGGTCTCCTGGAGTTGGACTAGAAGACCTCCAAGGTCCCTTCAATTCTATTATTCTTCCTTCCTTCCTTCCTTCCATTCTCTCTCTCTCTCTTTCTTCCTTCCTATCCCTATCTCTCCTTCTCCTCCCCTTCCTTCCTCCTTCCCTCTCTCCCTTCCTTCCTTCCATTCTCTCTCTTTCTTACTTCCTACCCCTATCTCTCCCTCTCCTCCCCTTCCTTCCTTCCCACTGGAGGTTTTTAAGAAGAGCCTGAAACCGTCACTTGTCTGAAATGGCCTAGGGTTTCCTGTCTTGGCCAGGGGTTGGACTAGAAGATCTCTAAGGTCCCTTCCAACTCTGTTCTTCTGTTAAAACAAACAATTGTTTCCCATCTTGCCAAAGGCGACTGTAGGCGTCTTATAGGCATTGAATAAAATGCCAAATAAAACACTGAAACAGTAAATAAAGTTCTTCAATCTATATACATAAAAGCGAAATTACCCCTCACGCATCATTACAAAATCTCCAGAACCGCAAAGTCTACAAACTTGGAAAATTAGCACCTAGGTTCCTCTTGGCTTCTAGGGGCTCCCTAAGAAAGGATTTTTCAAAACAACCCTCAGAGCATTTGGAGTATTTCCTATATTATTATTATTATTATTATTATTATTATTATTATTATTATTATTATTATTATTATTATCACACTCTGGGAAATGGCTCAAAACACTTCCAGAACTGTACAAGTCCTACAAACTTGAAATTTTGGCCCATATATGTTCCTCTTGGCTTCTAGGGGCGCCCTCTAAGAAAGGATTTTCAAAACAACCCTCAGAGCAATTTAGAGTATTTCCCTATATTATTTATATTATTATTTATGATTATTATATATACTATTATTATTGATTATTATTATTATATTATTAATCACGCTCGTATGCTAAGGATTTCTACTCCCCCTCCCCACCTGAAAAGAAATCTCTTCCAGGCAAGAATACAAGCAAAGGAGTTTCCGGTTTCCATTTCAGTTCAGAGCAGCAACCAACTTTGGACAGAGGCGCAGACATGAGTAAAGCACGCCAGGTCCTTGCTAGTCTTTTCTCTTGCTTCATACAGCACATACTGTTGTTCAAGTTTCTAAACAGCGCTCCACTTCTCTTCACACACACATGACAGGATACTAGCATAATGAATCATTGTGGATCGCTGGTTAGGCAGAGGCAGAAATTGGTATCCCTTATTTTCCTACCCCAAAACTAAGCCCACCACTAGTTTCTAGTGAAGAGACCGGGGGGATGAGATAGTTTTTAAGAATAAAATTGAGATAAAACTAAAGCCCATCTGTCACACCTGCCACCAACGAATGGAAGCAGGATCCGTAAAAACGGAGAGAATACAGCTTGCCATCCGTTGGTTAACGCCGATGCAATCGTTCTGTACTCACTGCGATCCCGTTTTTTCATCTCTCTAATCCGTCCCAGGCATCCGTTACTGAATATTCTCATCCGCTCAAAAGTTTTGAGCTGCACAAAACTTTTTTGAGACGGAAAAATGTATCCAACGTGCTCCGTTCCGTGCATCCGGACACCAATACGGGGAACATCGTCATTATAACGTCCAGTCGTCAATCCATTACGCGCTCCTACCTATATCCGTAGGCATCCTGCTGCGCTCCGCGCAACTCTTCAATCTCGCGTTGCAGCTGGAAAACAACACAGGGAGGAAGCGAAACGGACACGGAACGGACATACAAGGTTCCAGTAGCACGACAGAGAAAGGCAATGAAAGCGGATAGCAGTCGCGTCGCAATACAAAGCATGTAAAAACGGAAAAAATCGTTTCGGCATCCAGGGGACATTATCTGCGAGATACTCTCTGGATGTCTGCTAGGATGCTTCGTGGGAGCAATCATGGCACCCCGACGCGAAAAACTCCATATTTCTATAAAAAGGGGAGGTAAATCACCTGGTTCACTTTCCATCCAGAAGCCCTGCGGGTGCAGACCCTCTTCAGCCTTCATCTGGCTTCTTCCTCTTCCACAGCAGTCCAGTCCACTCATCCACCATGGAATGTCGTCCAACAACTCCTTTTGGCTAGCCGCCAATCGTTCTGCCACACATGCGAAGCCATCTAGCGTCTCTTCAAGTCTATGGGAACGAAAAGGAAGGCGGCAAGAGGCGTCTGGGTCCGATAGATGGATCGGGAGAAGAGTGGAGTACGGACTGTACAACAAGCTGATGGTGAGCTGAGGAAACGAAGACACTCGCTGCGTTCCAGAACTTCATGAGGAATGCCTCCAGCCCATGTTCTGATGAAGCTTGTGGAGCGGATGCAGACCCTAGGTTGACAAGCAGAAGCACCAACTTCAGCCCATCTGGACCCTGGCTGAGGTGGCACTCGGACCTCTGCGCCTTCAGGGGACCACGTAAGGAGCACGTGCAGTACAGCTGGAGGGTGGCACACAACACCATCAGCATTGTGCGTCGCAGAAGTGGTGCATGGCATCATCCACTCCAGAAGAACACAATGGGAGGAGCTCACTCCTAGTGCCCCGTCCACTGAGGAAAGGCTGGAAGAAAGTTGCAGAGCAATGGTAATCGAGAGGTGGAACTTCCCCCGACACCGTTGAAGTAGCCATCAGATGGCGCAAGCACGTGGCCTTGCATAAGCGCAGCCACACGTCGGGCTCCACTTATTTCAACTACAAGGGCTTCATTCAGCATCATCCTCTCGCCATGGTTCAATGCTGAACTACAAGTTCATGTACATCGATGCTTCAGGCAACGGGTCCAAGACTTTCAGATGCCCAGGTATATTACCAATCGCCAGTCACCTCATAAGGAGGTCGGGCCTGGAACGCAACGCTCATCGGCTGGTTCCCAGATCCAGACACGCCCAACGACCCCCGCTCCACGCACGCAAGATGTGCGCCTACATTCATCTGGTGGGATGACGCCTTCTCCCCTCACAAACCTACCTTCATGGAGCCCTACTCCCAAATGCCTCACCCGTGAGAGAAGGATCTTCACTACAGGCTGTCCAGAGGCCAAGGCGGTGGTGGAGACGCGCCTTTTGGGCAACCTGGCCAACAGGTTCCAGGTACTTACTCACCCAATGCCATGCATGCTCCGCAACGACAGACTCGTGAGTCAGGGAGATCCATATGGAGCCTTGCTGCATCCATGCCACAATCTCTATTGCGCACACCACTACCCAGGTGTTGCACAGAACAGCGCTCGTGGACCTCCACAAGGCAATGGGCGACATGGAGCCTGGGGCAGATGCGAGCAAAGGGCGAAAACCTGATAGACCTGCGCGAGGATGTGCAAGGCCCCAACAGAGCCTCGCTGTGAAGGGAAGAAGCAGCGCAAGCCTCCTGAAACACTGGTGCAAACTCCCCACTGGAGCGGAGTGGAGTGCAGACCAGGCACTGGTAGATGGTTAATAGATGCTTCCTGAGCCTGTCTCATAACACCTGATGAGAATTGGAGACCCATGCTATGTTGGGTGGGCCTACATGAACTAGGGTGCTTTAATAAAGATCTGTGTTATGCTTGAAATGTGCATGGTGACAAATGATTACATTGTTATTGCATAATAAAGGGTCAAAAGGTAGTGGTACCTGGAGGGTGGACCATACAGTCCCTACTGCTTGCACTGGGAGGTTTAATCAATCCCACACCGCTATCCTTACCTATCCCAAAGGTATCCGCTGCCGGTCCCACAGCCTATTACCTCATCCCTAAAGGTTATCCCTGCCCATCCCACCTGCTATTCTACCCTCCCAAAGTATCCCTTGCCATCCCACTGCTATCCTTACTCTCCAAGGTATTTCCCTGCCCATCCACTGCTATCCTTAACCCATCCCCACAACATGCAAAGGCCTTAAACCATTTCTAAAAGTTTCAACCAAGACATTTATTGACTAAAAATAGATAAAGCAAGTGTGTGCAGCAAGATAATCCTTTTATTAATAACAGCTGTTTAAAAGCAAAAATGACCAGTAAAGTTGTCCAAGAGTAAACGCAAAGATAAAGTCCTACAGGTAGCCCACCCGTCTCTGGCACTCTTCATCAGCTCACTTTGAGGCGTGCCCAGTCTCAGGGGTGAAGTGGTCCAGATTTGTGGAGGTGGCTGCTGCTGGAGTGCCGGTCTGAGGCGCCAATTGGGTTTCGCCCGGCCCCGAGAGGAACAGTGGGATGGTGTTGGTGGAGGAACGCTCACGTCAGAAGAGATGCTCAGTCCTGTGATGCATTTAGGCCCCTTCCATCCAGAGCCAATGGCCCCTCGGTGTCAGCCCCAAGCCCGCAATGACAGGAGTGTCTCTGCAGGTCGGGCCTGTGTGTTGGGGTTGGAGAAGGGGATGTAGTGGGATGTGTCTTGGTTCTGCAGCTGAGCGAGGGTGAGGCTGCGGGGTGGCATCATGTGGCGTGGGTGTCTATGGCGTACGGTGCATGACGTGGCATAAGTGGTTAAGGCATCGTGGGCTGGCACTCATCAGTGGTCATCCTGTGACTCGCGTGGACTCCACACTAGGGGTGGCCTTTCGATGACGACCTGTGACCTGGAGTGGGAAAGGCTGCTGCCCGTGTGCTGCTGCGACCTACCTGGTAGCCGTAGCCTTTAGGTGAGGGCCTGTGGAAAGCCTTGGAAGCGCTAGTGACATCACTGGGGTGGAGGAGCAGACGCTGGAACTGGGTGGGAGCAGGTTCAGCGCGGTGTCTGTGGAGGGTTGTTGCCAGAAAGACCTGTGATCCTCTCCTTTGATCAACCCTGGCACTGGTGATTTGGAGACATGTCCACTGAGGGTCTGTTGTTGACGTACGGTGACGGAATGGCTTGCGGCCTTGGGGATGGGGCGTCGGTTGCCTGTGAACTCTGTACAGCTGAGAGAGAGATCTAACGTCGTGCTTTTTGATTTGGGTGTCCACTGATCTCCAGGCAGGACGAGTGTGGCTCTGCCCTCCGTCGGCTCTCTGCCTCTTCTGTGGAGTGGAGCTGGGGTGGATGTGGTTGGTCTCTGGTGGAAAGTGCCTCTCCTTGCTCCCGCCCACTTGACTCAGGGGTCCTCCACGTGCCGCCACCACACCGGGTAGTGCAGCGCTGTCGGGGGGTTCTCCGTCCGTGGGACGCTCCAACACGATACTGCCTTGGGACACAGGAGCGACTCTTGCAAAAAGAGGACCTGGGCATCATCCGCAGGTGCGGCATCACTCGGCATCCGCTCTTTCATTCCGCGTACACTTTGCTGTGCTCCCCCCGGAAGCCCCCGCGGATGTGCCATCCGCTCCCATCTGCTTCCATCCGCTAGGTTTCCGTGGAGCATCCACTTTCCATCCGCCCTACGTCCTCCCCCCATCCGTTCCTTTCCGTTGTTGTCCGGTCTGCTTATGCAAATTCGGGGCACTTTTGAGAGCGGATAACAACGGATGGAACATTTTCTCGTCTGTTGTGTCCTTTTTACAAACGTTTTGCATCCGTTGGCCAGTGTGACAGGGCCTTAAGCAGGATGGAAAGGCAGGGAGTTAAGAATATTTTGAATATTCAGGCCAAATTCCTTCTGCCCCCTAGATTTGCAACGGGGTCTGTTTGCCAGCCTTGTAACCTGCCTCACCTCTTGGAGGTGGCACACAGAAAGCCAGATCCCTCTCCCTCCCTCTGTCTCTCTTTCTCTCTCTCTCAATCTTTCTTTCCCTCCTGCCTTCTCTCTCTCTCTCTTTCCCTCCATCTCTCCGTCCCTCTCTCTCTTTTTCAATCTTTCTCTCCCTCCTGCCTTCTCTCTCTCTCTCTTTCCCTCCATCTCTCTGTCCCTCTCTCTCTTTTTCAATCTCTCTCTCCCTCCTGCCTTCTCTCTCTCTCTCTTTCCCTCTCTCCTCCCTCTTTCCCTCCCTCTCTCCATCCCTCCTCTCTCTCTCCCTCTCTCTCTTTTTCAATCTCTCTCTCCCTCCTGCCTTCTCTCTCTCTCAATCTCTTTTTCTTTCCCTCCCGCCTGCTCTCTTTCTCTCTCTCTCAATCTCCCTCTCTCCCTGCTTCCTTCTCTCCCTCTCTCTTTCTCTCTTAATCTCTTTTTTCCCTCCTGCCTTCTCTCTCTCTCTCTCTCTCTCTCTCAATCTCTCTTTCCATCTTGCCTTCTCTCCTTCTCTCTTTCTCTCTCTCTTTCTTTCCCTCCCGCCTTCTCTCTTCCTCTTTCTTTCTCTCTCTTTCTCTCTCTTTTTCTCTCTCTCAATCTCTCTCTCTCCCTCCTGCCCCCTTCTCTCTCTTTCCCTCCTCTCTCTCCCTCTCTCTCTTTTTCAATCTCTCTCTCCCTCCTGCCTTCTCTCCCTCTCTCTCTCCTTCTCTCTTTCTCTCTCTCTTTCTTTCCCTCCTGTCTTCTCTCTCTCCCCCCCTCACACACACACACACCTCTGTTGCTCAACTCCCAGCCTGCCCCACCCACTCAGGCCATTTTCAGAGGCAAAAGTGATGGTCAACATCCTGGCAGATGTTACTCTGGAATAATTGGGAGCAAAGGGTGTGGTTCTGGTTGTGTGTGTGTGTGTGTGTGTGTGTGTGTGTAACAGAGAGAGAGAAAGAGAGATGAAAGTGGAGAAAGGGCTGAGAATGAAAAGACAAACTTTGTTAATGGATTTCTGCTCTGCAATTGATCATAAGATTCTCAAATGGCTTTTGCATTTATTAATTTATTACAACGGCTTCTTCGCCCCTTTTCTGGAAAACAATTCACCAAAGCTGCTTGCTACCATGTTTCCCCTGAAAATAAGACCGGGTCTTATATTAATTTTTGCTCCAAAAGATGGGTTAGGGCTTATTTTCCAGTTAGGTCTTATTTGGAGAAATATGGTATTAAATGCATCCGTTTGACTGACAATCTTAACTGGGGCTTATTTTTAGAGTCAGGCTTATATTACAAGCATCCTGAAAAATCATGCTAGGGCTTATTTTCTGGTTAGGTCTTATTTTCAGGGGAAATATGTTATTAAATGCATCCATTTGGGTGACCTTCTTAACTGGGGCTTATTTTTAGGTTAGGGCTTATATTACGAGTGCCCTGAGAAATCATGCTAGGGTTTAATTTTCCGGTTAGGTCTAATTTTCAGGAAAAACACGATAGCAGGCAAAACAGTAATAAATAAATATGAAATAACAATTATTTAAACATAAAGCAAACTCTAATACTGGTAGCCCTAATGCTGACATCCTAATGCTCATTCTTCAATTGCGATTACTAATGCTAGTATCATTTGAATGATGGGTCACATCTCCTTAGTTAAAAAAAATCAGAGGTGATGTTCTTTTAGCTCTTTCAATATCGGTTGGCCTCAACTTACAACAGTTCGTTTAGTGACTAATCGGTCACTAAATGAAGTTACAACGACACTGACATTAGGGCCGTTTTTCACACTTACAGCTCTTGCACCATCTGCATCCAGATGCTTGGCAGTTGACTCATAGTTATGACAGTTGCAGTGTCCATTCAGGGTCACGCGATCCCCTTTTGTGACCTTCTGTCAATGGCGGAAAGTCAGTTAACGACCATATTACTGACTTAACCACTGCAGCGATTCGCTTAACAACGCTGGCGAAAAAGGTAGTAAAGCGGTAGTAGAACGAGCTGAACAACTGGCTCTCTTTAGCGACTGAAATTTTGACCACGTGACCATAGGATGCCGCAACAAGGGTTGTAAGCGTGAAAACTGGTGGTAAGTCACTTTTGACAGTGTTGTTGTAACTTTTGAATGAACAGGAAGTGAATGGTTGACCGGTAGAAGGGGGTAATTCTTTCAGAAGGATTTTGCACCGCGGCTCCAACTGACTGAGTGCCAGTCATCCCAGAATTTTATGGGTCAGGCAAGGAAGCCTGAAGTTTCTCATTTAAATTTAGCCAGTGGGCTTGGCCTTCGTAGCTTCCAGGAAAAGCACCCTGCTCTGGTTCCTATCATGTCCAAGGAAGAGGAGGAGGAGGAGAAGGAGGGGAGGAGGAAGACTGATGGATCCTCGGTGCCAGAGGTGGTATTCAGAAGGTTCTGACCAGTTCTGGAGAACCGGTAGCGGAAATTTTGAATAGTTCGGAGAACTGGCCAATCCCACCTCTGACTGGAGATTTTACAGTCTCCTCCCCCTCCCCACTCCCACCAAGCCACGCCCACAGAACCAGTAGTAAAAAGATTGAATCCCACCACTGCAATTGGTGCCCTCTGAGCCTGGTTGTTTTCTCGGAGACATTTCATAACCCAACTAGGTAACATTATCAATGCTAGAAGGGAGGTGGTATTGTGAGGAGGAGGAAGGAGGAAGGAGGAGGAAGAGGATTGTGGGAAAGATTCTATCATCTTTCTGTCTATCTAGCTATCATCTATCCATCTATTTATCTATCTGTCATTATCTGTCTGTCTATCTATCATCTATCTTTCTATCGATCAATCGATCGATCCTATCATTTATCTATCTGTCTGTCTATCATTTCTATCTCTATCTATCTATCTATCTATCTATCTATCTATCTATCTATCTATCTATCATCTATCCATCATTATCTACCTATCTCCATCCATCACCTGTCCATCATATCTATCACCTCTCCCTTCCTCTATCTATCTATCTCCATCTATTGTCTGTCCATCTGTCCCTCAGTCCATCCGTCTGACTGTCTCTATCTATCTATCTATCTATCAATCAATTAATCTATCTATCTATCATCTATCCATCATTATCTACCTATCTCCATCCATCGCCTGTCCATCATATCTATCTATCACCTGTCCCCTCCTCTATCTATCTCCATCTATTGTCTGTCCAACTGTCCCTCAGTCCATCCGTCTGACTGTCTCTATTTATCTGCCTGCCTGCCTGCCTGTCTCTCACATCCTCAATCCTGTGTCCGAAGCCCCCTCCCTCCCAAGGGGCATCTTGCAAGATTCTGTCCCTGACCTGGCACGAAAGAAAGGACCAGCCCTGCTTGTCTGGACCGCCTTGCAAGGCTGACCCAAAAATTACCTCCTTGCCAAACCTTCTGTTTTCCCTCCCTTCTCTTTCCGCCAGTCCAGGAACAGCAACCTGCAAGGGGACGTGGACGGAGCCCGGCGCCTGGGCCGTGTGGCCAGGTTCCTCAGCATCCTGTCCATCGTGCTGGGTTCGGTCATCATTGTCATCTGTGCAGTCAATGCGGCAGGTAAGGAGACCCCTGCCCCCTCCCCCCGCACCAATCACCAAATGATGGTGACTTCTAGTCCCGCCTTAGCCATGAAAGCCGACTGGGTGACTTTGGGCCAATCACCAGGAGTTGGTGAGTTCTAGTCCCGCCTTAGTCAGGAAAGCTAATCACATGACTTTGGGCCAATCACCAGGAGACTGGAAGTTCTAGTCCCGCCTTAGCCATGAAAGCCGACTGGGTGACTTTGAGCCAATCACCAGGAGACTGGGAATTCTAGTCCCACCTTAGGCATGAAATCCAGCTGGGTGACTCTGGGCGAAACACGAGGTGATTGGGAGTTCTAGTCCCGCCTTAGCCATGAAAGCCAATTGGGTGACTTTGGGCCAATCACCAGGAGTTGGTGAGTTCTAGTCCCGCCTTAGTCAGGAAAGCTAATCGGATGACTTTGGGCCAATCACCAGGAGACTGGGAGTTCTAGTCCCGCCTTAGGCATGAAAGCTGATTGGGTGACTTTGAGCCAATCGCCAGCCTGTCAGGATTCCAGCAAATGCCCTAATTAAATCATGAACCTTGAGCCAAGCTTCAAAAGAAGCCAGGATATTTATTAGGAGTAACATGCTGGCATTAACCTAAATGAAGCCAACTCTGGCATACGTAATTCACAGTCACCTGTGACCCTGTTTTTTCCCCCCTCCTCCCTCGGTGTGTCATAAATCAGATTCTCCAATGAAGCACATTCAAGGACTGGGTGTTATTAATCACATTCTCCAATTAAGGATTTTCCGGGGCAGAAGATTTGCTAGCTTAGTTACAATATTAGTGAGATAACTTCTGGTTTTAAACTGCCGCCCTGCTCCTTCAGATTTCCTCTCCCTCCCTTGTTTATGGCAACTCTAAAACAGGCATAGGAATGCTTTACGAATTGACACAGGCAATGATGAGTTCTAGCCCTGCATCAGGCATTGAAAGCCAGCTGGGTGACTTTGGGCGAATCACCAGGAGACTGTGAGTTCTAGTCCCACCTTAAACATGAAAACCGACTAGGTGACTGACTTTGGGTCAATCACCAGGCAATGGTGAGTTCTAGTCCCACCTTAGGCATGAAAACCAGCTGGGTGGCTTTGGGCCAACCACCAGGAGACAGTGAGTTCTACTCCCGCTTTAGACACGAAAGCTAATTGGATGACTTTAGGCATGAAAGCCAAAGGGTTTTATTGGGACGAGGAGTCAGCTTCATGATCTTGGGAAGCCTGGGTCAGAACAGCAAAGTCCTAAAATGTGGCCACTCCCTTAATGACTCTCTCGTGTCAGGATTCCAGCGATCGCCTAATGAAATCATGATTCTCGAGCCAAACTTCGAAAAACTCCAAAGGATTCATTAGAGACGACATTCTGGCACTGCCCTGTATGAAGTCAACTCTGGCATACATAATTCACAGTCCCCGGTGACCCTGTTTTCCCCCCCCTCCCCCCTGGGTGTGTCATAAATCAGATTCTCCNCAGTCCCCGGTGACCCTGTTTTCCCCCCCTCCCCCCTGGGTGTGTCATAAATCAGATTCTCCAATTGAGCACATTCACGGGCTGGGTGTCATCAATCATGTTCTCCAATTCAATATATTCGTGGGCAGAAGCTCTGGTAGTTTAGTTACAACCTTTTAAAGATAAAGAGTTGGAATGTACTGTCGCCTCTAAACTGCTGCACTGCTCTTCCAGATTTCCTTCCTCCCCCCTCCCCATTTTTTTTAATGGCAACTACTAAATCAGGCATAGGAATGTTTTACAAGTTGACATCTCACTTGACGGAAATTACGACCCTCTGTTGCGGTCGTAAATCCCACCAACCTGCTTTCTCTTCTTCCTTCAGGATTCTTTAAATGAAACTAGCACATATGAAGGACCGGAGAACCAGATGTGAGCTTGCAACCAGCACAGTTGGGATGTGAACCTCTGCATGGAGACCTCAGGGGCAGATGTGACTTTTTCAGCTGGACAGCTGGCACAGGGCTGTGTGTGTGTGTGTGTGTGTGTGTCTCCTTGCCTCGCCCTGTGGATTTTTGGAGCTCCACAGTTCCATTTCTGGAGACGACGGAGTGGTTAAGGCAGGGAGGTCTTCTCCTGCCCAACGGGAGGACATTGTGCCTAGTTGTTGGGTGCCTCCTTTCAAGAGAAGGATTGCACACGCACACCCAGAAGTGATGAAGTTGACACCTTATTAAGAGAAACAAAGGCTCAACTTTCTGGATCGTGGCCCACAGTGTGGGGTTTTCTACCATTTTGATCCCCCTTGGTGGAAAAATCATCAGCCTTCTTCTTTTTACCTGGAGAAGAACGAAGAACTTTTGAATAGAAGCTCTGGAACACTGTTGATATCCTTTCAAAGCATGCAAGATGGATTTACTCCTCTCTTCTTCCTTTCCTGGTGGAGTCCACAGAGGATGGAAAAACCCTCTTGGGAATGTTGTATTTTAGATTAAAAAAAAAAAATCAATTTGCACGCTGGTAGGAAAACCCTGGGTGGGGTTAAAGTTGTTTTGCACCCAAAATACGGGCTGGGGGTTGTTCTCTGTCAGCCCTCGCAACATCTGCGTCCCTTCACTCCTGTTGCCCTCAGGTTTCACCCATCTTAAGTTCATTCCTTCGGGATCTGACTGGGATATCAAATAATTGTACCCCTAATTATTTACGCAAAAAAAGCTTGCTTGGCAAAAGAGCCGGGATGGGTGGGAATGCAGCAAAAGATGAAGAGGTTTTAAAAAGCCAATTTTGCAACAGCTTGAAAGATTATTTAAGCATCAAAGATGCCTAGCCACTGTTCATCAGGTCAGTTCTGTGAAATCCAAACCTAACTCTCCCCACCCCCACCCCCACCCCCAAAAAATTTGGATCTGGGAAATTTATTTTGCAAAGGATAATTTATTTTGCAAAGAAGCAAAGAGGATCCGGCTCATTTATTTTGCATTTTAACAGTGTGTGTGGGAGGGGGGGGACTTAGGTGGAGAATTAAACTGTAACAAAGAGTTTTGTGATATGAGCAAAACAGCTTCCTTAAAAGTTATACCAGGTATACAGGTTTGATTGTTGTTTGAGAATCAAATTCCCCGAGGAGAACATCCCTGTAGGGACCAATTATTATACCTATAAATCGAATTTATCTTAACTTGGGGCGAGTAATTGCACCTTCAAACAGCTACAGTTTACCTACCAGCTGGGTAGCTTTCAAACAAATCCCAAGACATCCTCCTTTGGTTAAACCGAGGTTTCCCTCTAATGCTTGGTTATTTGGGCTGCCACATCCTTCGTGCGATGTTTTCTAGATTTTTCACATCTTCTTAATGTTGATTCCCAGCGTGGCCACTGCATGGTTCAGCATCTGTGGCAGGACCCAAGGATTGTGATGCATGTATTAGGAAAATCTGGCAATATGACAGGAGATGAGAAGGGTGGGATAGCCTGGTTAGGAGGCTCTGTTCTTTAAGGCTGCACCGGTTTTGTGGAATCAAAGAACTTCCTGTTGGAGTGTTCACCCCAAATTTTCAAAGATAGCATTGAAATGTAGGGAGGAAGGGGTCCTTGGTGCTCTCTGCGCAGGGCTGTTTTCCGGCAGACATTTTGTGATCCAAACTAGGTAACAACATTGGTACTAGCGATGCTAACATTGATGATGTTGCTGAGTTGGATTATAAAATGTCTGCAAGAAAAGCACCAAGCTCAGTCCTCCTTCTCTTCTTCCTCCTTCTCCTCATCTCCCATCTAGTACTGATGATGTTCTCTCGCTGGGTCATGAAATGTCTGCAAGAAAACCACCAAGCTCAGAGAGCACCAAGGACCCCACAGTCTTCTTTCTTCCTACTCTTTCCTCTTCTTCCCCCTCTTCCTCTTCATCCTCCTCTTCCTCTCCACAAACCCTACTCCCATTAGCACTGATGATGTTACCTAGCTGGGTCATGAAATGTCTGCAAGAAAACCACCAGTCTCTTCTTCTTCTTCTTCTTTTCTTCTTCTTCTCTTCTTCTTCTTCTTCTTCTTCTTCTTCTTCTTCTTCTTCTTCTTCTTCTTTCTTCTTCTTCTTCTCTTCTGCTTCTTTTTCTTTTCTTCTCCTCTCTCCTCCTCCTCCTTCTCCTCTCCTCCTCCACCTCCACCTCCTCCTCCTCTCCTCCTTCTCCTCCTCCTCTCCTTTCCCCAGCCCCCCTCCCTTTGAGCACTGATGATGTTACTTAGTTGGGTCATGAAATGTCTGCAAGAAAACCACCCAGCTCAGAGTCCCCACAGTTGTTTTCCTTCTCCTCCTCCTGTTCCTCCCCCCTTCTTGTCTCTGCAAACCCTACTCCCATCTAACACTAATGAAAAACCTCAAGCTCAGCACCAAAGACACCAAAGCCCTTCTCTCCTCCTCCTCCTCCTCCTCTCCCTCCCTCCTTCCTTCCTTCCCTCTCTCCCTCCCTTTCTTCTCCATCACTGGAGGTTTTTAAGAAGAGATTGGACAGCCATTTATCTGGAATGATCCCGCTTGAGAGCAGGCTTCCAATTCTGTTATTCTGTTGGAGAGAACACAGGGGCCTTATGGAGTTGCTACAACTTGTAAGCCTCGGCCTTCCAAAGCTCTGAGTAGCCCTTTTACACTCATCCATCACCCAGACGCCAAGAAGCTGTTCTGAGTCTCCGGAAGAGAAGTCTTGCCACTTAGTCCATTTGTGTGAGAGTGGATTACACCCAGCCTTGGTGTCCAATAATACATTAGTAAGAAGTTTGCAGAAATGCCAGCCAATTCCTCCATGCCGGCTCCTGCATTTGGCTGGGAGAACGTCCAACCTCGCCTGATAAAATTACTTGGGAGTTTTGGCAGAATCATTGACTCATCGGTGCACAGGTTTGGGGGCTACAACAAAGTAATGCCTACTACGAGCTTACTACAGGTCATCCTTCCCTTGCGATAGTTCATCTAGTTCAAAGTTACAACAGCCCTGAGAGGAAGATGATTTAGGACCAGTTTTCAACACAGCATCCCCAACAGTTCCCACGATCAAAATTGGAACACCTCTTTTATGACCTTCTTAGGAGCAGAGTCGATGGAGGAGCCAGATTCACTCTAACAACCATGTTACTAACGTAGCAATTGCAGTGATTCACTGAACAACTGGCCGCAAGGAAGGACGTAAAACCGGGACATCAAAATTTGACTTAACCGTTTCGCCTGGCAATGGAAATTTGGCACTCAACAGTCGTCATAAGTCAAGGACTCCTGTCGAATTCTAGCTGCCTTTTGAACCTTGTTTCCCTTTTGCTACGTCCGATCAGATGCTCCTCATTCACCGCCATGATGTAGATCAGTGATGGCGAACCTTTTTGGTACCGAGTGCACAAACCGGAGTGCATGTGCATGTGCATATATGGGTGCGTGCCAGAGTGGTGGAAAACCGAACCTGGTGCCTGCATGCCTGTTTTTTGGGTCCTTTGTGGCTATTTTCCAGACCTTTTCAGGCCATTTGGGGGGGCATTTGGGGGCTGAAAATGGCATGTTTGGGGGGCATTTTTCAGGCCATTTTTCAAGCCTTTTCAGGATGTTTTGGGGGCTATTTAGGGGCTGAAAATGGCTTGTTTTTTGGATGTTTGAGGAGCCATTTTTCAGGCCTTTCAGGCCATTTTGGGGCTGAAAATGGTCTGTTTCTTTGGCATTTTGGGGGCCCCTTTTGAGGCCTTTCCAGGCCATTTTGGGAGCCACTTTGGGGCTGAAAACGGCCTGTTTTTGGGTATTTGGGGGACTGGTTTTCACACCAAAAACACCCCTGAAAATGGATGAAATACAGCTCAAATACGGCTGGAAAATGACCTGGAATCCAGTCTGTTTTTGTAGTGTTTTCAGGCCATTTTCTGGGCCATTTTCAGGCCATTTTTCATTCCAAAAATAGCCAGGAAAACATCCAAAAAACATCCTAGAAATGTCTTGGAAAACAGCCTGGTTTTTTGGCTGTTTTTTGAGGCATTTTCTGGTGCTCCACGCCCGTGAAGACCATCTGATTGGCGCACAGAAGAGCAGCTGGTGGTGCGTATGCTCGCATGCCAGAGGTTTGTCATCACGGATGTAGATCTTCCAAAATACAAATAAGCAGAAAAAAAAAATTGGAAAAATATTTTCCAGGATTAGCTGCAACCTTCCTTATATCCGGCTTGCTTTATTCTACAGGAAGTCCTCGACTTAACGACTGGTTGTTTAATGTTTACTATTGCTTTCCGGCAAAAAAATCCTCATCGTGAATCATGGGTTCACTTTACGGCTGCCACGTACCGCTTAAAGACCTTTGCAAAAAAAAAAGGTGGTCAAATTTAATGTCCCATGATGATTTTGCAAATGCAGTGGCCAGGCTCAATTATGGTTGTAGGTCAAGGACTTTCTGGAATGCCAGCAAATCTTAGAAACTAAGCAGAGGTGGGCACGGATAGGTCTGGAGCCCATCCAGACATTGATGGTCTGGAGAGTGACCATGAAAAGTGACCACAGAAAATGAAGAAATGCAACTTACACAACGTGGATATTTCTGATGATTATTGTTTGATTTCAGAAAGGTTTAAGTTTTAATTTTTTTTCGACCAGAAAATTCTACCTAGGACCATTTTGTTTTTTTCCAATGCTCATTGCAAGCCGCAAGACAATTTACAGCTGATTCGATATATTGCAACTGTGTCCAGCCTTGGCAACTTTAAGACCTGTAGACTTCAACTCCCAGAATTCCCCAGCCAGCATGTTTGAAGAGGGGTGGACATTAATTCAGCATGCTGGCTGGGGATTCTGGGAGTGGAAGCCCTTCCCTCTAAGCAGGGCTGGCTGGGGATTCTGGGAGTGGAAGTCCCATCCCTCTTTAAGGGCATCCATCACCTCCCTTCCCCTGGCTGGGGGATTCTGGGAGTTGGAGGTCCTCCCCTCTTTAAAGCAGGCTGGCTGGGGGATTCTGGGGAGTGGAAGCCCATCCCTCTTTAAGCATCCTGGCTGGGGGATTCTGGAGTGCGGAGTCCTCCCCTTCTTAAAGGCAGGCTGGCTGAGGGGTCTGGAGTGGACGCCATCCTCTTAAAAGCATCCTGGCATGGGGATTTGGGAGTGGAAGTCCTCCCCTTCTTTAAAGCAGGGTGGCTGGGGGATTGGAGTGGGAGTCCTCCCTCTTAAAGCATCCTGGGCGGGGATCTGGGAAGTGGAAAGCCCAACACCCTTTAAGGCATCCTGGCTGTGGGATCTGGGAGTGGAAGCCCACCCTCTTAACGCATTCCTGGCTGGGGATTCTGGGGAGTGGAAGTCCGCCCTTCTTAAGCATCCTGGCTGTGGGGATTCTGGGAGTGGAAGCCATCCCTCCTTAAAGCAGGCTGGCTTGGGGGATTTCTGGGAGTGGAAGCCCATCTCCATTTAAGCATCCTGGTTGGGGGTTCTGGGAGTGGAAGCCCTCCCTCTTAAAGGCAGGCTGGCGGGGGATTCTGGGATGGAAGCCCATCCCTTTTAAAGACCTGGCTGGGATTCTGGGAGTGGCGGAGTCCTCCCCTTCTTAACGCAGTGCGGCTGGCGTGGGGATTCTGGGAGTTGGAAGTCCTCCCCCTCTTAAAGGATGCCAGCTGGGAAACTCTGGGAATTGGAGTCCACATGTCTTACAGTTGCCAAGGCTGGACACCCCTGATGTATTCCATCAAGAGGGAATATGAGATTAATCAGGTGTTAATTTCATTAGCAGAGGCAGCCTCACCCCCTCACCTCTTCCCATCCCTGCATCTTCCCTTTGCTCAGGGTTCAAGCCTCCCTTACAGAATACAGTCCCTCTCATTTGGAGACATTGCATGCATTTTCTTGCCCCTTCATGGGGTTGTGGTCATAAAAGTCAAGATGGCCACCATCACCATAGAAACAAAACCCCTCTTGTCTTTACATGCCTCAGAGATGCAACGCACATAAGCAGCGGAGCCGGGAGGGGCTTGATTGCCCTGGCGTAGATGCCATTTTGACTTTTTTGACCTCATATCCCCGGCATTTGAGGCGCTCTAACTGTAGCATTCTCCCCAGTTCCCAAAACCTTGCAGCCAACTTGATTTTTTTTGTCTTTTAGGATGACAAAAACGATGTGTGTGTGTGTGTGTGTGTGTGTGTTCAAGATGAGAGAGACTTTCTTGGGGACAAAATGAGTTTTGTGTCTTCCATTTCTGTAAGAGATTATGTGGTGTGTTGTTTTTTCCTTTATTTTTCTTGGCATGATGAGGAATAAAATAAAATTTAAAAAAAACACCACCAAAAATTGATTTTTGCTTGAGTCTGTTCAGAGCGATCGGTGTCAATAGTGGGCCCAACGTAAAATAAACAATAGACATAAACACAAATAAAGTTATCTTGAGGTAAAAATGAGCAGCCTACAACTTTTATAAGCAAACAAATATTTTAAACTCCTAGAAACCTGATTTGTTTGATTCTCAGACATAGAATAACAGAGTTGGAAGGGGATCTTGGAGGTCTTCTAGTCCAACCCCCTGCCTAGGCAGGAAGCCCTACACCGCTTCCTTGCCCAGACTACTTTCTCTTCTCTCATTGATATCAATGTTCATTTTAATTGTTGGCAATGTGCCTTTCACTCACGTTAGAATGTAGAATGCTCAGGCTGGAAGGGACCTTAGAGGTCTTCTAGTCCAACCCCCTGCAATGACAAGAGATCTTATACAGACTTTAAAAAGTTCATTTTGTGACTGTTCAAACTTATAACGGCACTGAAAAAAAGTGACTTAGGACCCATTTTTCACCCTTACGACCATGGTAGCAGCAGCAGCGTCCCAGTGATCATGTGATCAGACCCTTGGCAACTGACTCACATTTACGAGGGTCATAGTGTCCCAAGTTTATGCAGTTTTCTTTTGCGACCTTCTAACAAGCAAAGTCAACAGGGGGTGGGGGAGAAGCCCGATTCACTTAATGACCGGATAATTCATTTAATACCTGCGGGAGTTCACTCACAAACGTGGCAACAAAGGTCATAAAAGTGGAGCAAAACTCCCTTAACAAGTGTCTCGCTTAGCAACGGAAATTATGGCCTCAACTTTGGTCATAAGCCGAGGACTTCCTGTGCCATCTCCATCAAAAGGGCTGTTCCATCCATTTTATTATTCGTTGTTTTATTGATTTATTTTATCACTCCTGAAGCCCATTTCCCTTGATATTGAGGTACATTTTCACTACCTGGGATTTTCCAGGTGCTACAATGCAGGAGCCTACCTGGTCTCCTCCTGAGTAAGTCCCTGACCTGGGCAAGCCTTCTGCTGGTTGGGGAAATCTCCGTCAATGCTACTTGGACATTCCCAGGGATGGGATTCTACCGATTTGGACCGGTTCTATAGAACCGGTCGTTATGATTCTGCGGAATTTGGAGAACCGGAAAACCGTGACCCTGGCTGGCCCTGCCCCTCTCCTCCTGCCCCTCCCCTCCCCGCCCAGTCAGTCCTTATCACACATGTGCAACATCACATGCATGCCTGACATCCCTGACTGCATTCTCCCCACCCAGTAACTCCTTCAGCTATTTCTTAATTCTTATTTCTTAAGCTGTTCTGATGATCAGCCGTGCTGGGGTCCCCCTCGTTGTCTTCCTGCTTTTCCCAAGGGGCTTCCCTGAGACCCAGGAGGCATAAAGGGGAGGATGGGCAGTGATGCTTCTGGGCTGCCCCATACTCTGTTTTTTGCCTTCCTGGGCCCCAGGGAAGCTTCCTGGGAGCAAAAGCCCCCCCCCCCGGAGGCTCCCCTNCCCCTGAGGCCCAGGAGGCAAAAAAATGGGGGGGGGTTTGCTGCAAAAGAAAAAGAAGCCACACCCACCTAGACACGCCCACAGAACCGGTTGTTAAAAAAATTGAATCTCACCCCTGCACATTCCCTCCCAGTCTTCCCCAAGCTTCAGCTTCCACACAGGGAAAAAAATAAAATAAAACAGAGTTAAGTAGCCTGTACACGCATTTAAAACAAAATTTAAAACAAAGTTTATATGTATATGTATATGTATATGTATATGTATATG
>BHFT01003440.1:0-42872 GCA_004320025.1 Laticauda laticaudata
TATATATGTTTGCAATGCAATCTTATTCAGTTATCAGACTTGGTCCGGAGCGTAGCTGACACCGAAAAAAACATCATGACTACACAACTCGTTCAGGACAAAGCAAGATCAGACCAAATCTACATAGACGTTCTGTTAAAGCTTCGAGATTCAGTGGTACATGACAAACTACCTTAAAACTAAAATCTTCTTATGGTATCTCTGGACACCTGCATAAGCTGGATAGAAGCATTCCTGTCAACAGACAACAAAAAATGGTCACAGGTTGGGAGTGTCCCTATCAAATTCATTATCTAGTTCAACAGTACGGTGTCCCCCAAGGCAGTGTTCTGAGGACCAACTCTTTTCAAACTCTACATAAAGATCTCTTGTAATCCTATTAAGAAGCAACTGTGTCCTCTTCGCTGACCAATGTTAAAGCTATTCAACACGCACAGGACAATACTGCCTTTACCCTTCAAAAAGACGTGCAGACTATGTTTATCAGAATGGTTCAATACAAATGGCAACTTTCAAATCTCAACAATAAATTGCTCTGTCCTTAAAAATATTTGGCAAAAAAAAAATTCAGGAAAAAATACAGGCTGAATAGTCAAGACCTTGTTTGATGATCACAACTTGTCAAGGACCTTGGATCTTACTCATCTTCTAATGATCTAAGTGCCTAGAGCCCGAACTCACCAGCTCACAAAGGCATTCAGGAGTTGTTAACCAATTCTTACATTAGCTTTTTCTCTGCGGTGAATATTTACACTAATAACTTAGAGGCATATAAAGAAACATTGTAGTGACCAATACATTAAATCAATCCTCTTCTTAGTCTGGAACCACATTACATATCTGATAACAATTACAATGAGGAAAGTTTCAGAAATATTTTCTACAAAAAAATCTCCACTGCCTCTCTCCTAGCAGATATCTCATTGCACCAGACTTGAAATTCTAGACCTACACCTACAACTATGCTGCCTTTGATCCGATCTAAGTATAGGATATAAAAATCATACTTGCAATGTCCTACCCTGTCAATGCAATATTCAGTCTAACCATAACAACGCAAAAGAGCAAACTAAAAGATACAAATCAACATACTTATTCAAACCAAACTTTATTGCAGGAATATGACTTATGCACAGATTGTGGTCAATGTCTGGAATACTCTACCTGACTCTGCTGGTTTCTTCCCCAAACCCTTTACCTTAGACTTTCTACTATTGACCTCACCCCTTTACCTCCTAAGAGGTCTGTAGGGGGCATGCATAAGCGCACCAACGTGCCTATCATCCCTGTCCTATTGTTTCTTTTATTTTTCTTATATGTATCCTTGTATTCATAACTATGTTTTTATTTATACCTATTATTTTGTAAGCAATTGACAAACCAAATAAAATAAATAAAAATAAATCAAAAAATCAAATCATATCAAATCAAATCAACCAACCAATCAGTCCTCTTTTAATTAATATTTCTTCTATACTGATAATACACTTTTGTGTTCAATCTGCATTCATTCCATATCCACCCATCCTAGGACTCTAGCTCTTCTTGTTTTACCAAACAAATACTAAGTATCTCAAGTATTCCACTCTGATTGTATGCAATTTACTTTTATTATTTTCTAACATGAGTTCCAACTCTCTCAACAAAATACATTTTTGGAGGTATTACCTATCGTAACAATAGGCTAAGATGAAGGCCTATATTGATGTATATATTACATACTTGCATTTCCTCTTCTTCACTGACAAGGCTGTTGACACGTTCTTGGAGAATGTCCTCGTGTTTTTCAAAATTCTTCAGGAGAAGCAGTTCTTCGAACCAAGTGATGTGGCGCAGATCAGCAGTTTTCATTAGTATGTCAAGTTTCATCTTTTGGTGACGGAGAAGGTGAAGTTCAGCATCAAAAGTGATCATCAGCTCATCTATCTAAAAAGCAAGTAAAGAAAGAAATAACAGGAGAAAAATAATAGTGTAAATTAGGCAACACATAATCTAAAAGCTGTATTATATGAAGGTAAAAATTTCAGATAGCTTTATTTGAATTTAATTGGGAGCCACCCAGAGTTGGTTGAAAGATGGGCAGCTATGTAAATGGTTTAAAATAAATAAAGAAATGTCATTTATATTGCATTTATTATTTGTATTTATTTATTACTTGTATTTATTATCAAAGTATGGTATGTTTAATTTTATTATTTATTATTTATTTATTACATTTGTTTGCTGCCCATCTCACTATGTGGTGGCTCTGGGCGGCTTACAGTGATAGAAAGAATAAATCAATATGAAACATGTATACAGTAAGAATAAAATACTATAAAAATACAGCTAAAACTAAAAATGGGCACAAAATGTTTTTTTTTAAAGGTAAAAGTTGTTTAATTTGTCTACAAACATTTTATTCCAACTTGGCTGTTCTCAAGGAAAAATAAAGAGTTATAGTTGTTCTAAAATACAATCTAATTGATGTTTGATGCAATATCACAAATTCTGTCCGGTCTAGTCACAAAATTGGTTTAGGGCAGCCTTTTCCATTATGTTAAAGCCAGATCTGTACAATTTCAGCTATTGTAATCCTTGCCAGCATGCCTTTCTAATAATGATTATGGGTTCTCCAACTATATACATCATCGCGAAATATGGTGTAAAGACCAAATTTAGGAACTATTTAGTGTTGTTGATGTATTTCTATTTTCTGAGTTGCATAAATGTGAATATTGCATATAAAGACAAAACATGAATATGATACTATATGAATGGACTAGTTGCTGGCATGTTTTATAAGATTTCTTCATTTTATAATATTGTTTTAAACAACTCTTGCTTCAAAATATACACAATAAGTATTGCTATTGTAATATTTTAATTAGCAGAAACAAAAATATAGAAACAGAAAATAATTTTACATGTATAATCTCTTCAAATCAATTTCTCACCCTCTTGATCAAAGTTTCCTGCAGATGAACATTTCTTATCTCCTCCCTCTGTCTGATTTCCAATTCAAGGTCTGTTGGTTCTGACTGCTGAATCTCAAATATTTTAGGTGGTGCCTCAGAAATTCCAGATGGTAGTCTCCCTGGCCTTAAAGTTGCAATCCTACCACTCTCTATTTCCTTGATTGAAGGACTATGAAAAAATCCTCCGCCAAATCCTCCTAAACTTCCAGACTCTATAGAGGGAATCGATGACGCTATTTTTTTCAACTTCTCTTGCTCTTCTGCTTCTTGTTTGAACTTCAAAAGCATGTCATGGTCATACTGGAAATGTTTTTCTGGTGTCTCTTCTGGAAGTAGATGAGGAACCAAAGGTATTGGTAGATGTTTGGAGGGATTCAGAGATGACTGTATAGCTTTTAATTCTTGTACTACACACTGAATCTCTTCTATAATAGCAACTTTAAGATCTCGGAGAGACACAATCCATTTGTTCATCATCAGCTTTTTCTCATGTATCTACAAAGAATAGAACAAGTCACTTTATTAGGTAGAAAATGCTTTAGTAAGTAGTTATTTTTTTCAAAACACAGTAATTTAAACCTAAATAATTAAAACACTGCAAATGAAACTACTGTTGCTCTCCTCTATCTTTTATTGAATATCATAGATAGTCAATGTATATAGGTGCTATATTTAATGGGGTGTGTATGTGTGTGTGTGTGTGTGCGCGCGCGCATGGGCGTGGCTACAAGTCAGTTTTTGTCTCCTGGTCACTGCACAGTCTAATTCGTAAGTGGATTCTCCATGCCTTTACTACAGCTAAAAGACTGATGTCGGTTCTGACTGCTGAATCCCAAATATTTTAGGTGGTGCCAAATGTATTACCATTCCAATACATTGGAAAGGTAAGATCCCATTTACTCAATGATCGAAGATCTGATTAGACTTACTACTTGTTAGCTGATTGCCTATAGATATAGACCTTATATCAATAAGTATAATGAAATACTCCTTAACTTACAACCACAATTGGGGCAGGAATTTCCATCAAAAGTTGTTGTGGTAGTAAATTGAACTGGGTACAAGGTTAGACAAGATTTATGGCAGTCATTAAATGAATCAATGCTGTTGTTAAGTGAATCACACAGTTAAGTAAGTCCAGCTTCCCTAATGTGGGGGGTGCCATTTTCTGCCGGAAATTGACAAAAAGCTCTTAAACCATGATCACATGACTGCAGGATGCTGCAAGACATCATAAATTCGATCCGGTTGTTAAACTCCCAAATTGCAATCATGTGACTGCGAGGATACCACAGTTGTATGAGTACAGGTAATGAGTCACTTTTTCCAAGGCCATTTAATTTAATAAGCATGATTATAAAATACATACACACAAACAGTTGCAAAATGTTTGCGTTACATAATTATATATAAAATTATAACCATTCACTTTTGCAATAAAATATATACAGTACACTTAAATGTATTAATTTTTTCTCTTGCATTTTTCATTGATTTTTTTCCATCACGTTATGGTTTTTTTAAAAATGCATCTTTGTTTTTTATTCCTCTGTGTTCTTTTCTTTTCCTGTTACTATATTAAAAGCAATAAAAAAAATATAAAAAAACAGTCAATAAATATCTATGCGGTACAGTTTAATTTCACTACAATAAATGCTTTCCTGGGAGAAGAAGAGAAATCATATGATTCAGATCAATTCTTCTACTTACAGCTGCTTCTAAAGCTTGCAGCTGGCTTGTTTTTTTATCAGCATTCATTCTCATATGCTCAGGAATTTTGTAGTTAGTGGCAGTTTTTAATTTGAAGTCCCCCATGTTCTCTTGAGCTTCTTTGATATTTGCTACATCTTGAGGATCCTCATAGTTATCACTTGGTTTGCTCTTGAATCTGCCAAGTTACAATCAAAAAGAGGGCTGTGAAAGTATCTACAGACCTCTCATATCCTGGACATAAACTGTTTCAACTTCTTCCCTCAAGATGACACTATAGGGCATTGCACGCCAAGACAACCAGACACAATGACAATTTTTTCTCCCATGCTATCGCTCTGCTAAACAACTAATTTCCACAATGCTGTCTATAACCTCGGATGTCAAACCACCTAGCAGGACTGTATTACTTATTATCCTCTCATCTGTCCTATTTCCTTAGATTCTTATGACTATAACATTTTGTTGTATCTCATGATTTGTGTTGATTACTCCTATAAATATCCTATCATGATTTATGTTGATTGTTTAGAATCCTGTGACTGTGAGTGTTGTATCTATTATTTATGATTTTATGATTATGATTATCACTTGTTGCTTGTATGTACACTGAGAGCTTATGCACTGGAGACAAATTCCTTGGCGTATCACTCTTGGCCAATAATTCTAATTTTAATTCTGTTTTTTAATTTTTCAATCATCCAAAAAACAAAATTATTATAATTATTCAGTTCCTCCTTTGGTCTCTCTTTCTCAGAGGAGAAAATAGTTGAAGGTATTCAAGTATTTGTATAATCTACTGCCATGAGTATGGTAGAAATCTTCTGTCAACACCATGGAAATGACAGAGAAATTCCAATGAAGCCTGTATGGCCAAATTTTTCAGTTTGTCAAATTCTGTTTTATTAGAACTAACTGTTCTCACCAAAATCTATTATCATCCAAAATATAGTCTGATGTGATACACTACATAGGGTGATTAGCTGCAGTATCCAGCCCAAATTAGGTCTTTAACCAGAGTTAAAGACTTCTCTGTGATTTCCCATGCTCATTTTTTATTTATGTTAACCTAAAATGTTGGCCATTCTTCATTTGAGTGACAGAAATAACCATAAAGAACTTTTCAAACTTGGTTAAAGACTTTGATTTTTTCTTGTTTAAGTGAGTTTTCAGTGGTGGTTTTAACATGGTTATACACTTCTCCATTTACTTATAATTTATTGTATCTTATGCTGTTGTTTTTAATAATGAGCCACCCAGGGTAACATATACAAATCTAATAAATAAAAAATAATCTAAATACTGGAGATTAGCTATATTTAAAGCTCCGTGTTGAAACAGAATGTTTTCAATATTTTTAACGCTCCAGATCATATCACTTCAGATCAAATTGCCAGGTTGGGGAGTGTATTTCAATATTATTATATACAATAAATAATTCAGAAACTATTCCTACTTTAAGAAACATGTTTTTAATCATGCCCCAAAGAAAAGATTATGCTTGACTCACAATTCATTCCACTCCATCTTTCTTTTTTGGATTTTAGCTTTGGCTCTGTCTGCTTTTTCAATAATTTTCCTAAGTTTTTCCATTCGATTTTCAACAATACGGCTTGCTGCTGTATGAGGTTGGGATTTTTTCCTTACTTTATCAGTTTCTGGTTCTTCATCAATGGTAGCTGTGGCTGTAAGTATTGTTCCTGTACATTAAAAAAAAAAAATAAGGTGCTTTAGTAGGTACCCTCCAAATAAGATACCATTTTAGCATTATTTTAAATGTTAAGGGTTTTTTTTAAAAATTCATCTTAAAAATAAATCAGTGAAAAACCTACTGATTCTACAAAACTAAAATCATATTATAACGAAATTTCTGCTTTCCCTATTTCAGAGATAGTACTATCTGGGTCTTGTTTTTTTACAGAACAGAGCTCTGGAGAATTTGTGGATTTTTATAATACATACCAGACAACCCACACCTGTGGGTCATTGTTTCGGAGATATTTCCTTACCTAAATAGGATGACCACGGTTGATTAAAAATAAGTGGGAGAGACTTCTGACTTCCCTGGAAATTTTGAATTCTCACTGAGTTTCCTTGTGGAAAGCTATCAGGGAACATCAGAAACCAACCAAGCATCCTTCCTTCCTTCCTACCCTCCCGCCCTCCCGAGGGGTGTTGCCCAAGAGGTGCTATGCAAATCACAGAAGGCACACTGGGGGTGTGCAGTGGGTCAGACACAGTGTGTGGGGGAGTGCAGGAGATACTGTATTGATCAGGGAAGACATCTAGGGTGCAATGTGAATTGGACAAGTCATGTGAGGGTGGCACTGGTTAGGGAAGCATGTCGGGGTGGCATGAACTAGGAAGGGAGAACATAGTTCTTCCTCCCCATTCCTCCATTCCTCTTTCCTCTTCCTCCCATCCTCCCTTTCTTCCTTCCTTCCATCTGTCTATCCATCCAGTCTTCCCCCTTCCCTTTCCTTTCTAGCAGGCAGTAAGTGACTGCAGCAGTGGGGGCGAGGAGGAGCTAGGGATTGCAAAATTGGCTGGGAAACTGTCACTAAACATTGAAAATCAAGATCACATTACTGCAACAACTGCCCAGCAATGCAGCAGCAGCCAATAGCACTGAAGCAACTACAACTTTCCAACATGTCATTCCCTTCAGAGTCATGGATTTTGAATTTTGGACATATTCTGTAATTTAGTCCATTTGAAGTCCCTTGATTCAAAAATTGTTGCCCCATGATGCACTGTTTCTCCCAGTTAAAAATTATAATGAGAATTTAAATATATATGGATATAATTTAATGAAAGCTAACAGTGTATGCTTTCTTCCCAGGTAGCAGATCTATTACCCAAAAGCACAACTCTGGAGACATGCCCAAGACATCTCAAATCCTTTTAAGTTTTGCATGTCCCACGCCTAAAACCTCTACTCTTTTTATAAACATATGCCCTCTCCAGTTTAGACACTTAGTATAGATCTAAAAATATTACTTAGTCTTTAGTTCCCTTTAACATTTCCAAACAAGCCATTTCCTGGATAATGGAAGTTACACAGATGCTACAACAATAATTAACAATCTGTTTGCAATATACAAGTTCCACAATATTTAGACAAATTCAACCATAGGTGTGATTTGGCAAGTACTTCCTCCTGTGTTTATCCTAGATTCAGACATACAATTTTTAGCCAAAAAAATATTTCCAGCTCATACTGTAAGCAAAGCAAATTTCTTTCCAACAGGGAGACTGAACAAAGCTTCAAAAAGAACAATTACCCCCTCAAATTTCCCCCACATTTCCATGTATTGCTTAAAAATACTATGCCTTTACATTATCAACAATATTTTCCCTCTCTAGCCCCATCTCTCTCTCCCTGCCTCTATCTACTTCCCTCAGTCTTTCTTTTTTATAGAGGGGATGCGTGAAGTAATCTATTACTACCTATTCCATGATGGATTAAAGCACCTTAGGTGTCATTCAACTTATGCAGAGAAATACTGAAATAACATATAATGCAATAAACCCTTTAAAGGTTCAGAATAATAATAGTCATAAAAATAAAAAAGTATTAATAATCATGTCAATAGGAAAAATGTAAATAGGAGCCACAACTTGTTATCTCAGTACATACTTGCAGGAAGTGACTCATATGAATCAAGATTTGAATAAATACTAAATGTTGATATGTGTAATTAATACTGCTGCATGGAAAACTACGTTCTAAACAATGTTAGAGAAAAGTTATAGGACAGAGCTAAAATACCATCTCACAAAACTGCTGATATGGAACCATGAAAAAGAATGTAAGATATTGTGTTCATTATGATTGCAATATTTCTGCCACACTTTTGTAAATCCTTACTAATATCTCTTTGGCTCTCTTTTCTTTGCTCTCCTTCTTTTCCTTTCCGCTCATATTTGCTTATTCTCTTTTTCCCTGGGTGAATTTGTTTTCTGGCTCTGTACAAACTCTCTGAGATTGCCAGTAGTCTGAAGGTAGAGATTCGGTGATTACTTCTCATGGCACAGACCAAAATGGTGTCATACTCCAAATTGCCCCGGTATCTGTAGGATCACAGCAAAGAAAGCAATCTTGTTTTATGCTCCTTACATCTTTAAGCAGTCTTCGTTGTATCAATTTAACAATGGACTAAGTAACAAAGACACATACCCAGAGGACTCAAAATCCAAAAATTCAAGTTGCAATATCCAAAAATCTCCAATTCCAGTATTGTTATGAAATTATTACAGTGTTGATATGAAAAATTTTATAATTAAAATTTATAAATGAACAGTAATCACATTGACTATATTTAAGTAAATAAATTTAATTTTTATTAGGATTTCATTCATTACTTATTTATTTATATGGCTGCTCATCTAGCAACAGCAATTCTTGGCTGCTAGTACATCTTAAATATCAATACAAATTACAAATAACATAAAGTAAATAATAATAAATAATAAAACATAATCATTTTACACTGCTTGGAGCCTCTCAAATTTGGAAAAAGATTTTATTTATTTATTTAAAGTTGTCATCGTTAAGGTTTATATCCCATCTTTTGAACAAAGCAGTACACATGCTCCCTTCTTTTTCTTTAGCAGAAAAATCTTAGGAAATAAAAACATCTCAAAAAAAGAAAATAAAATGGTCCTTACCGTTCCTGTACTTTTCGCAACCCAATGCGATGTTTTTCCTGTTCCCAAGCCAGTTCTCTCATTACTTGCCTAATAGTTTTTGCAGTCTTTCTGTCCATTTCTGCACGAATTCTCTTGTCCATTTCAAATTGCTATATGTTATAAAAGATAAAATTATATTTGTCTGCCATATTCTAGTTTACCTTGGTGGAAAGCATGCACTGTTTTAATTGTCTTTGGATTTTGTAAGCTATCCTGATTTACCAGAGTGGGCAAGTATAAGAAATTTAAGTAAATAACTACATCTGGAAACTTTTTTTTTTTTGCTTTACTGTGCATACATACCCAGAATACAAAGTTTAGGCTAATTTATATGTTGCAATATCAGAGAAGGAAATCCTCCATCCCAGGATATGGACTTCACACTTTGTGAAGATGGTTCTACATTTCAAACTTCCATTTGTATTTGGTATTACATTCATCCACTGTATATCAATCTCCTTTTTCTTCAGCTGGGTCTATTAAGTATGTCATCCTTTTACATTTTTTAAAAAATTGGTAGATCTTAAGTTAAAAATTTGACTCTTTGACATCTTAAATCCTTAAATGTATTAATATATATTCATCAGGCCTTGCTTTAGATATATCTTCCCCAATTTCATACTTATATGGTTTTCTTGTTATCTAGCAAGAACAGTCAATAGTAATGGAAGATAGGTGTTGTGATCCACCTGACTGAAAGACCCATGCTAGGGAAGACTGCTTTGTAGTTCAAAAGCTCACACAAATGGTTCATTAATACATATAAGTGAACAGCAGTCTTTCAATAATATTGTTGTGTTCTTTGCATTTTCTGGAGTCTAGATCAGGGATGTCAAGCATGCAGTTCACAGGCCATATTCATTTCGCAATAGGTACAGAATCATCCCAAGGTCATCCCAGAGAGGGACCAGCCTGTGCTACCCCAGGCCATGCCACCCCCCCGCCCATCCAGTTGGCCATGATGACCAGGCCACGCCCATCCCAGCCCCCCAAGGGCAAACAAAATCCTGTTACAGCCCGCAATGGGATCGAATTTGACACCCCTGTTCTATATGTTCTATTATAGGCTTTAGGTTTATTTGGCAAAGATATTTATTCACTGGCTGCCATATTTCTTCTCTTGCTTTCATGAAACTATTCCTTCTAAATATTCTTTACAAGTGTCTTACCAAATGCTCACATTTCCAAGCTAGCCTAGTATCTCCCATTATTTTCCTCTTGTTATCTTTCAAAATTCATAATGCACATTTTACTTGCTTCCCCTATGAGACCATAGGCATCGCAGGGGAATCAAGTCACTGTCTTCATCCAAATGACTTGAATGATATCAGGCTCCTATGATAATGAACTGCACACTATCAATTGCATATTTATTTATCCCAAAGAGCTATTCATTGGCCTGCTTTCTTTAAATGTTAAAGCATCCAATATTTGATAGATTATATGTCATATCATAAAGCAATCCGTGTGCAGCTTTTACATCTGTCAAATTTTGACAAAATTGTACAGTGCAGTCATGAATAGAAAGTCTTTTCATGTAAGAAGATTCTGGATAGTGACCAACAAATTAAAATTAAAAACAGCAAAAACAAATCATGCCTGGGACCACACACATACCAAATCAAACCCACAAATAAACAGTATCTTTTAACTTCCTGGCTTAGTGTCCTGGAAGAAAATCCACATTTTTAACACCTTTAGAAAGACCAGCAGGGTTTGGAGCCACCTGAATTTGAGGAATTAAGTTCCGCAAGAGAAGTACAGTAACAGAGCACACATACTTTCCTAGATCCCATCTGATAACATAATTTAATTAAAGGAACCCAGAGTATGCTTACCCTGCCAGATCCCATGAGATAAGCAGAAATAATTAGAAAAAAGCCTGCACTTTGCTATGAAGGGCTTTGAATGTGATATCCAGCATTCTGGATATCTACTGGAAATCAATGAAATTATCCCATTAATAATGTTATATAGTGCATTAAGGTATCCATGCCACAACATTCTGGATTGGCTGCAGTTTCTGAATGTGTTTAAGGGCTACCTCATGTTGAACACATTGTAATAATCCAAATGGGAATTAACCAATAAGCAGGACTTCTAGTCTAGAAATGGATCCAACTGGTCCGCAAAAAAATTTGTGCAAAGGTCCTTGTCACTACAATTGCCTGTGAGCAAGGACTAAATCTAAAATACCCAAGTTGTATACTGGTTATATTTGGCATGGAACAAAACTGAACAACTTTGTCCAACAATGTTAAGGTTGGTTGTTTTATGTATGCTAAACAACAATTTAAGCAGTTAGAATATACAATAGAACCCAACAATAAAAATAAATTGTCAAAATTACAAAGTTGTCATTGTAAAACTCATGGTATAACTCCACATTAACTTCTATTCCCCATGAGGAAAAGAAATCAACATACTTCTCTAAGGAGCTGCATGTGTTTGGGTAATTCACTATTGATCCGGAGCAATTCCTGAAACTCCTGTCTCAATAAAATCAGTTCTTGTCTCTTCAAAAGTTTCTTATATTCTGCAGCTCTCATTATCTGATCATATTCTTTTTTTTGCTTGGCATTCTCAATACTAGAAATGTGAGAAAAATATGAATAGGAGACAAAACAATTAATCTTTCCAGGAATCAATATACAGTGAAATTATGAAGCTTAACTGAAGAAAAGCAACATGTTTCATTAGGTGAAAGGGAATCTATAATTATGCTGAGTGGATTCTTTTGGACAGAGACTTATTTATTTAATATACTGTAAAAACAATTTTTATATAGTATTAATTAGGCTGGGCATTAACACATGAACTTAAGTTAATATAATTAAATGTTTGCGATAGTGGCAAAGGATGAGGGTGGAGGCAGGACAATGTGGGATTACGTGGAACAAACATCATGGCAAATGAAAACCAAAATCCATAATCACCAGCTGGCCATCAATTGCTATGATCCCAAATCCCTAATCTCTATCCACACTGATACCAAACAGCACCAATTTGATTAGCAGTACAACAATCACTGGCCACACTACCACCCATCACGCACAGGAGTTTATTGAAGCCTATCACTCCACATGCAATTCCATCAATAAACACATTGACCTACAACCAGCCTACAAACCCTTCAGAATTCAAATCAATTGTACAGCCAACCAGCAATGGCAACAACCCTCGGCCAATCCATGCAACCCCCACCAACCAGCACTTCGTCTCCAAATGGTGCTCAACAAATGGCCATTACAAAACCCCCATATGGTGTGGCTTCCCCATCACAAGACCTACTGACCACACAAAGACCTTATAAGCAGAAGAACAATGAAACTGACGTCTGCTAAATTCTGCTGAAGTTATTATTTAGCCTGGTAATGAAACATTTGGAAACCAGCCCACAAGCTAGGAGAATGAACCTCCATCCTCATAATTAAATGTGACTGTAGATCACTGAGCCCAAAGAATGGATGGCAAGCGGCTCCAAGTAGCGTTCTGAATCTTCCTGCTCTGGACCTTCCTTCTAGGGCAGGAGAACCTTGGCCTTTTTATGACTTGCTGGTTCACAAATTCTAGGAGTTGAAGTCCACAAGTCATAAAATACCCAAGGTTCTCCACCCCGTTCTAGGGCTAGTGGCTTCATAGTCTCCTGGGATGCATCTTACTTGGCATATGCCCACAAACCTTGGCATTTGAGAGTAATAGTAGCCTGTACTGTATTTCTGGTAATTAAATGGCTAAAATATAAAAGTAGAAGTTTTATGTTAGTTCCTGGACATATAATGTATAGATATGTGGCCAAAAAAATAAGCATTTCCCTTTTCATCCTTGGAGATAGATCCACATATTTTTAAGAAGATAAAATCTTTTTTAAATTCTCACATTTTAATATTAAAATGCAAATGTTCAAAATTATAGATACGGCGTTACTAAGATCACTAGATGGTATTTTTAGACAAAATTGCAAAGCAAAATGTAATGCTTCAGGAAAACAGAAACTTCAGGTAAGAGTTGCAAATGCCACTAAAGTGACTTCATTAAAATCAGATTCATTTTGGAAACTGTTTCTCAAGGGATTGATTAAAAATAAAAATAATCATAAAAGAAAGCTAAGTATCCAAAATTAAAACTTAATGTCTCACTTTTAACAACCTTACCTATAGGCATAAATATCCTCAATATCATCTGCTGCTTTCTCTTTGTCAAGTCCACTCTGCAGAAAAAATAAATAAATAAGCAGTGCTCTTTCTGTAGGTGGCAAGGATTCAACTAAAGCTCAGATGGAATTCCAGATAAGTTATCTGAATATTTTATGAATCATAGCATTTTCTTCTTCTAATAATCTTATCTTCAAAGCAAGAAAATATATATAGATAGACCTTGACTGATTGCTTAATGATTGTTCGTAGTTATGATGGACTTAAAAAAAAGTTGCTTATAAATATCTTTGAAGTTACATTGCCAATCCACTCCTGCACTCACATGATTGCCTTCCAGGAAATTGCCAACTGGCTCACTTCACAACCAGCTGTAGCATTCCATTGTCATATGACTGCAATTTGAAGGTTTTGTTGTTTTCCAGCAGAAAACAGCAAAAAGCACCCATTGGATATGATGGATTCTTTTAACAACCACAGGATTCATTTCATGACTATGGAGACCATAAAAATGGTTATAAAATCAAGTTTGGTCACATGGTGCTTTGACTTATGATTTACAACTGAAATTCCAGACTCTACTATAGTGGTAAATTAAGGACAACCCGTGGGTACATCTATATATATATTTATTTGAGTGTCTGCCTCTCTTCCCTCCATCCCCACCCTCTCTATCTATCTAGGATATGGATAAAACTTTGACTATATCCCAATCAACAAGTACTTCAATGATAAGGGGAAAGATATAGAGTAATGTATTCCTGATTATCACTTACTCTTGGAGAGGGCACTTTAGTCTTCAGGACTTTCTTAACTTCCTCAGCAGAAAGAATGTCATATGCAAAGATATTGCCATCTGCTCCACAAGTTACGAGAAATCGATCATCAAAACTTGAGTATATCCCTTGAATTTGCCCATAGTCATTATCATGCAAACCAAATGACCAATATCCAGCTATGTTGTCTGCACAGAGTTCTTTGCTGTGGAGAGGATAAATCCTCACTATTCCATTCTGCATTCCACAAAACATTAGTAAACCTGTGGAGCTGAAAAAGTAATTAACACATGAACACAGTGGTTTTCTTTCATATACTCTGCTGATATCTAAATTTGTTTATGCTGTGGATAAAACAGAAGGGATATGACAGCCACACTAGGGAGCCCAGACCAGAAAAAAAAACACAGGAGTTCTAAAACTACTTAATTTAGACTGAGTATAATAATAGAATCTTGCATGTCGAACTGAGCTGTGCTTCCTAACTCCCCCCCCAAGCAACCTTGTGATACTTAGTGAATCAGAAAGAGGTCCAGCTAAGCCACCTCCAAATGTTTCTCAGGGCTTAAAAAATATTTAATCCCTCTTTGCCGAGGAAACAATTCTCACGTATTTCCATCAAGATATTCTTCCTGCAGTGGATGAGACAAGAAATATCCTCTGATGATAAAATTGGCAGAGACTTCATTGGATCTCTTGATAAGAGACAGAAATTATAACAATATTATTTCTCTGCGAAGCAGCAGATTGCCATATTCTCCTCCTTGCACATTTGGGGATGTCGCTTGAATAATTTATGAGCAGGTAGGAAGTTTCTGCATTTTCAAATCTCTCAAATTCCCTTTATAATTTGATATCAAATATACAAAGTCACTATTATATTCACTACTTTTGTCTCTCCTGGTACCAATAGTGGGCCAAAAAGAGACCTTGCAAGTAGTCCACTGCTTACAAAAAACAATACGGTTTCTACTGTCTCATTACTGCTTTCCTTTGAGGACTTATTCACTTTACCATTCTTAATTCTTTGTGCACAAAAAAAGATACCATCAGTTTTCATATTTTTCACATATGGTTTTAATAGATAAAATGAATTTGAATAATATATGACCAAGAGGCTTAGATTTGGATACAGTATGAAAAGGAGAAAAGTATATTTTACCCTTCTATATGCTTGGTCAAAGAAGCAGAACTGGGAAAGTAATTGTGATTTCAGAATAATTATCTTTTTCTCAGGTTAAATAAATTTGAGAGCAAGGAAAAAGAATACTACCCAATCAAACACAGTATCAAAAACTTCCATAACATCCACACCAAAATCAAATGGTTTTGTTTTTATCAGTATCATAATGTATTTTCCTTTGTACTTTAGTGTATTTTTAAATTATTCAGCAGTACGTTTTAATGAATCTCTACATGCTTTAAACAAAAAAAAATGTAAACATCGACCATAAAATTCTTTCTCGTTTTACAGGCTGAAAAAGCTTCATTACCAAAACATGATGCAGTGAATGGGATTGTCATCTGCATCTTCAATAGGGATAACATCAAAGGGTTCATCCTGCCGAGTCTCAGGATCTTTTTGCTGCTCAGAGGAAAATACACAGTGATACAGAAATCCTGTGTCATATTCTCCCTGGGAAAAAAAGGCAATGTTGTAAAAAGTTATTGGAACATTTTGTGAAAATATTATAATTGTTTCATATTCACACATTCATTCTACAGCTAGTTGTGAATAAGCCGACTACAGCTGAGTCCACTCCTCTGCTTTTTCACAAAAGGGTTCCATTAAGGGCAATATTTCATGCCATCTAATCCACAAATACTCTTACTTTGGAGATGCAGAGAAGATTGTGCTTTTCTTTTTCTTTTTTTGTTTTCTAAAAAAACTTTGCAGCTCTGTTAAAACCAGAAGCAAGCTAACTCAGTAGCATGGAAAAATATGGACAACTCTTACATACCTGAAACATACATTCAACTTAATGGTTTTTCTTTCCCTTCCATTTAAATATTAATCCTGTATTGGGGATTGTGTAGAACAGTACAATGTCAAATCAGCAATGGGAATGGTGCCACTAAGAAAACTCAGGATGATTTAATCCTTTCCCTACTTTAAAAACTGCTAATAAATCTGGAATGTAATGAAATTAAATGAGTTTCCCAAAGCTACTTACGGAGTTCTATAAAGCAGAGGGAAAAACTCATTTTTTCTCCACCTAGGAATTTGTATTTTAAGAATAGAGACAAATTAGGCAACGGCTACTTTTTATAGTTTGATAAATGCACAGCAGGGCATCTATCTCAAAGCACTGTTTCTTCATCCCTGCAATCCTAAGCATAGTTCCGAACACAGCCTGAAACAATCATAGCACCTTATTTATTTATTTTAGTATATGGTGTTGTTTCATTATCCAGGAGATTATAATATTGAGATAGAGTAGGAATTTGGCTTCCTAAGATTGATAGCCCATTGGGTTCATGGTTGTGCACTTTCCAAGGTACACCGCAGGAGGTGAGTTAACCCTCACCAGATCATAGCACTAATGTAAATGTCTCATCCCACATACCTAGACAAAGTTGCTCATTTCAGCATCAAGCCACCTTTTCATCAAAACTTTCACCCTTTCCCAATTTATATCTAAGCCTGTTGAAGATGTCCGAAGAATTTAAAATCTTATGTGCTATTTGAGGACATTTGGGTTTACTTAAGAAAAATACTTGAGTTCCAAGATTTTACATGATTTAATTTATAAGGTATGCCCTTCCCTAGAAGGAGAAATAAAAATACATTTAATAACTATAATTTAAATTTAAGAATTTAAATAAACAACTGTTACCATCGATAACCAGAATCTCCCTGGATCAGAGTAAAACCCACAAAGGATGGGACTTGGAGTTTCTGGGATGTAGATTTCTGGAAGTGGTTCCTCTTCAACAAGCACTTCTTCGGGCATTTCTATTTCTTCTAGTGTTTTCCCCTGGTCCAGCTGCTCTTTGATCCATTGTTGCTTTTCTTTCTCCTTTTGTTCTTTAATTTTTTCTCTACGTTTAATTTCCTCTTCTCTCTTTATAGAACCAATGAAAGTCAGTGTAAGATTAGGCTCTTTAAGGAATGAAAAACATAATACTTAATATGGTTCCACATATTAAGACATAACAAGACCCAACAGTGAACTCCCCTAACAGAAGATGTTGCTCAAACCTTTCTGTTTATTTCATTAAAAAAATATAAAGCAGTTTTCCTCTGAATAATCCTATTTTCATGTAAAATACAATATTGGATCTTAAATTATATGTATGACAGAAAACAAGTATTTAGAATGATTAACTCCTAGTCATATTATTAATCTGTTAAAATTTTTAAAAATAAGTTCATAATCTATTAGACAAAACTGAAAACGTTATGTCTTGATACTACATTTTTATTATATAAATCATCTCCAGAATGTTTAATTAGCCTGTTTTGATATACATATGGGGTAGGACAGGATGTTCTGGAAGTAAGGCTATATAGATGCTGCCCCAGAGTATGCCAAAACCTGTGGGGTGCCAATGTTATCCCTTGGTCTAAATCATTCTAAAATGCAAATCTTGCATTGGTGAGATATAACATACTCCTACAACCTGGGGCACTACATATCCTTGAGCTGTTACTGTCTGCTTGGAAGGCAAACAGAATGTTTCCCAAGTAGATTACTCTATCATGGAACATTTTCCAATGTGTTAGTACAATATTTTACCAATATCCGAGATTTGATGCTCCAGAAACGAAAATATTCTGCAGGTAGATCTTTGATCCTATATGTAGTTACTGCATCGTAGGCCATAGGGTCTGGGGCAGGAACTTGAACAACAATGCCATTCTGACAGAGGATAAGGAGCTTGCTGTCTGGCTGTAGATCAGAACATGAAACAAAACAAACAGGTGTATATACATAAACATATACATATATGCATGCATGCATACATACATACATATATGTCGATTTTGAAAAATAGGAGAAAAATACTGTGTTTCTCCAACAATACGGCCTCCACCAATAGGAAGTCCCACCATGTTTTATTGGCATAAAATCAAGCCCCTCCCCCCAAATTAAGGCCCATATTAAACATGCGAAATGGGGGGGAGTATGGCAGGGAGGGCTTGCCGTTAGGAAGTACTTTTGTTGCATGCCTGGATATGGTGCTGCCTGCGTTGGTGGGGCACTTCATATCGGGAGACCTTCTGCCACCGTTACTTTCCCTTCTCTCTTGCTGCCGCGGTGTTAGAGCAACGCCTTGGTGTTTGGCACAGCCATGTGCAACCAGTCAGGGCTCCTCCCTGCAACCAGAGTCCTAAGGAGACATTTGGCTTCAGGCGTTTCCGTTGCCGCCTTCCCTTTGCCTTCGAAGGTAAAGCCAATTATTTTAAAAATGACATCCTACTACAACAAATCCTCCCCTGCCCAAGAGGGCAACCCAACCCCACATGGGGAGGCGAATCTCCTGAGGCCTCTTCGGTTCCTCCCCGACCTCCCTACACTGCGCACCTCTGATGCACCAGTCCCTTCAGCCCAGCGAGCTCTTCCACCTCAAAGAAAGGCCAGGCGGGCGGCTGCGGAGCAGCAGCAGTGGGTTCAAGCTGCTCGCAGCGGAAACAGCCACCACCCTTAGCCTGACGCAGGGAGAACGACCGAGGTTAGCGCCCGCCAACCCGTCCTTTCCACCTTTGGAGGCACCTGCACCGAGCACCTCTATGGCCAGCCTTGCCACGCCGTTTCCGACCGATTCCTTCGGGAGCGTCCGCCGAGGGAGTCTTCGCAGCTCGGTTTCCTCTACCCACCCCGGACAGCGGGTCCTACTTTCATGCAGAGGGCTGCAGGGGAAGGTGCTCGCCCGAGAGGATCTCTCCCACTCTCTCTCCCGCAAGGTGAAAGTCTGCGCTGCAGCTGAGGAGGAGGAGGAGGCTGCTACCGGTTCCTCTGGCTTGCTGAGAGGTGAGGAAGCCACGGCTTTGCAGAGCAAGCAAAGCATTGCTTGCCTGGGTCAGATTTGGGAACAAGGGGCAGGAGGAGGCATGCACGCACCCGCGGCTTGCTTTCCCGGATCTGCCCAGCCCACACGGCTCTGGCGCGGCCCTGGCAGGATGAGTGGAGGGTCTGGCAGGGAGGCGCTCGCTGAGATCTCTGCCGCCGGGAAGGAGGGCCCGCCTGTCAGTTGCGCTGGGTGCCCCAGGCTAAGCTTCACGCTTAGCGAAGGAGTCGGTCGGAAGCGGCGTGGCTAGGCTGGCTGTGGAGGTGCTCGATGCAGGTGCCTCCAAAGGCGGGAAGGACGGGCTGGCAGGCGCTAACCTCAGTTGTTCTCCCCTCATTGGGCTAAGGGTGGTGGCTATTTCCGCTGTGAGCGGCTTGGACCCGCTGCTGCTGCTCCGCAGCCACCCGCCGGCCCGCCTGGCCTTTCTTTGAGGTGGAAGAGCTCGCTGGGCTGAAGGGACCAGCGCGTCAGAGGCGCGCAGTGTAGGGAGGTCGGGGAGGAACTGAAGCCACCCCAGGAGATTCGCCTCCCCACGCGGGGTTGGGCTGCTCTCTTGGGCAGGGGAGGCTTTGTGGTGGTCGGGTGTCGTTTTTAAAATAATTGGCTTTACCTTCGAAGGCAAAGGGAAGGCGGCGACAGGAGCGCCTGAAGCCAAATGTCTCCTCAGGGCTCCGGTTGCAGGGAGGAGCCCTGACTGGTCGCACGTGGCTGTGTCAAACGCCGCAGCATTGCTCAAACACCGCGGCAGCAAAGGAGAAGGGAAAGCAATGGTGGCAGAAGGTCTCCCGAACTTCCAAGCTGTCGCCACCCGCCCACCTGAAGATGCAAGGGAGGGGAATTAAGTCACCCCCGAAAAGACGGCCTAGCCATTTTTTCAAAGGTCAAAAAAAAATAAGGCCTGGCCTTATTATGTGAGAAACACGGTAGACTTTATTATAACATGCCATTATGTTGGAAACATGCCATTATGTTGTTGCTTTTGTCCTTATCTAGTTTTTGGAGCAAAGCTACAAATGCTTAATGCAACAGTAGTTTGCTTTTTAGTAGGCTTGCTGCAAAGCCTAATGCTGATTTGGGCTGAAAGAACTGGAATTTCCCATCTCCTAGTCCAGCATCTTGACTACTATACCCCGCTGCTTCTCAAAACCTATTTTTGTGGAAAAATTTCATACACTGATGGACTTGAATGAATGAATGAATGAATGAATGAATGAATGAATGAATGAATGCTTTATTGGCCAAGTGTGATTAGACACACAAGGAATTTCTTTTGGTGCATATACTCTCAGTGTACATAAAAAGAAAAGATATATTCATCAAAATCATAAACTTAATGATAGTTATAGAGTACATAGGGAATCATATACGGTACTTTGAATATATGATTCCAGAAAAATTATAAGAACATATAAAATACTTAAATTCATGTTTTCCTATTTCTTGGATCTGGAATAACAACTTTTAATTATGTCTGTTTCTTTATCTTCAGAGGTGCAGTTTCCAGATGTAGTCTTTTTTAGTATTATTATGATAGTGAAACTTAAAAACAAAACAAATCTCTTCCAGCTAAGTAAATGGGAAAAAGTCAGATGAAATACAAAAATGCATGGAAATAAATGCATAATGGTCCAAAAATTATAATCTTTACTATCATAAAATATTCATCAAGTCACTTAGAATATATTTAGATCAATATTTAAATATATTTATTAACTCATATTTGTTAACTCTTAACTCTTACAACACTAGATCATTGTACACAGCAAAATTAACAAACATGAGGTTCATATACAACAAAAGCAAATTAGCTACTCACATGAGAATGGGGTGACCACTGCAATGCCTCTACTGGTCCTGGAACACTAATGAATCCAATAGGATCGTATTTATCTTCAACAGTAAAGAAGAAAACAGTTTTATCCTTGCTCTGAAATAGAAAAACTTGATTGTTAGTAAAATCATGCACTGCATACTTTGTGTATGTCAAAGACCAATCATTAGTCAATTTTCTTTGCAACAGAGGGTCATCAGAAAACTGCAAAGTAATATATATGAACTCATTGCTTCCCTCAAATTCATTTCAGGCCAAACTTTTTAATCACCTGAAGTCCAGTACAAAATCAACATAGATGAGGTCTAAGGCTACAGATCCTGCTTTAGAACTTGATCATAAAGCAAAAATACCAAGTCCTGTTTCTCCCTGCATGTTTTCTCATGTGGCTTATTAACAAGTATTCACAGAAAAGTCAATACATACCCCTGTGGCTAGCACTTCCCCATTACGTTCGTAGGCCAAAGCTGTAACTACAGACACATGAGGTTTAAAAGCCTGTTTCAGACGCAAGGCCGCATCTCCTACATTTTCCCGTCCAGCAATGACAGGCAATCCTTTGGGATTATAAAGTTCAATTATGCGAACAATGCCATCCTGAAAACCTACAGCAATTATACCTCCTTTGGGATTCACCTGAGACAAGACAAAAAAAAGTTTGCATTAAGATAAGGTATTTTGAGAGAAAACATCTCCTAAATCTGTGAAATTTATGATATATAAAGTAGCATATATGAATAAAGAACAATTTTACATAATTGTGACTGACATTTTATTTCTAAAAGGCAGTATTATATTGAAATATAATGTGGAATACAAGCTGTACACTGCAGAAATACAAATCAAACTATTCAAACCACTCAAATGGCTGTCAAACCTCTGTTTGAAATACACTGAGTGGAGATCCACTTCTTCTATGGATAATTGGTTCTATTACCAAATTGCTCTTACTATCAGTTTTTTCCTATTGTACTCTCATTTCAACTATTTAAGTTTGTTTAAACTTTTTAATGTTTCCTTGTTTTCCTTCAACTTTTTTTCTTTAAACACTGAGTACTATTTGTTGCAAAGATATGAAGGTTCTACTCAGGTTGTTATACAAACATACAACAGCACTTTTCAAAAATATATTCTCTTTCAAGTCTTTGTATACGGGTAGTCCTGCACTTCTGATTATAATTGGGCCTGTAATCTTGGTTGTCGAGTGAAGTAGTCATTCAGCAAGCTGCCAAGTGACTACTTTGCTCAATGACTGCAATCCCATCTCTCCCAGTTATGGTTGTAAAGTAACTGTGCAGATAGCGGAGTGGCAGAAAGAGGGCCCAGGCCTTTGGGATGGTGGGATGAGGAAAGGACTTGCGCTCCAACCACAGATAGTAAGCCAGGCCCTCTTCTCCCAACATGTGGAGGAACAGATTTCAATTGTGGCAAAAACACTAACAAACAACATTGTTCTACAACACAGGTGTCAAACTTGTGGCATCATGTTGCCATCATGTGATGTTTCACGACGTTTTTCCGATTCAAGGAGCTGGCATGGGCATGGCCTATGTATGATGCATTTGGCCTGTGGGCCACCAATTTGAAACCCCTGTTCTAGAAAGCTCATAATGCTGGCATTTGCTCATGTTTCCCCTATGGAGAAATGGAAATGATGGCGTTTGCCAGAACACTAGCATTTGGAAAGATTCAGAATGCTGTTATACAGTAGCATTTTCTCTTCTGGAGGGGTGGAAACATGACATTCACTAAAACACTAGAAAATGCTAGAAAGACTCAGAATATTAGCATAAGTCAGTCTTATGGAAGGCTCAGAATGCTGGGATTCACTAGTATTTTCGCCTCTGTCGAGGTGGATACATGGCTAACAAAGGCTAACAAATAGCAGCATTCTGAAAGGTACACAAGGATGGGATTCACCAATATTTTTGTCAGATTTGAGGTCCATTCCTCCACCATGAGGGAGGATTTCCAACTTTCTTTACAGCAGTTACAAGGAAATTTATCGTCTATCCTTTTTTTAAGATTATATCATTTCCATTCTTCTAACAGTTTTCCATTTTTAATCATGAAATCCATAAATTATTATTTTTTTCTCATTTTGGGGGAAAACTCCATAAAGGTTTTCCTAATAAATGTACTTACACATCTTCTGAATGCCTATACATTTCTCCAAAATCAAGGTACCAATAATTCCTAGATCCAGATAATGAGAACATGATTTGGAGAAAAAAACCAGCAGTCACTCCCTAATTTTATTCAACTTCATTGTTATAAACAATTGATATTTGACAATTTATACCAACCAGATTTAATCCATGTATTCTTTTTTCCTGTATATACTTACCAATGTTGGAGCCCAGGTAATTGCTGTTCCTCCCTGTTTAAATTTCATGTCAACCATTTGCACTTTGCCAATGTAATCATAAATACGCACTGAACCTGTGTTAGATAGTTGACAGATCAAAAAAAGAGAAAAGGAAAGATCACAATGAAATCTGAACTACTTAATTTATGCTGTTCAGCTTCCTTCGGGTATTATCCCACGTCATTGTAGTTGTGCTTTTAAAGTTGAAGCAACATTTCAGCAGAATCTCATCTGCCATCATCAGGCTTTCTGTATTGATGTTTTAAATTTTTAAATTGTGTTTTAAACAACTTTAAAAGCACAATTACATGACGTGAGATAATTACCCCAAGGAAGCTGAACAAGACATATATATATATGTGTTGTGTGTGTGTGTTGTGCCTGTGTGTGTGTGTGTGCTTTGTGTGTTGATATGTGTATTGTGATACGATGTTTAGCTTCCTTTCGCGTTATCCCACGTCATTGTAGTGCTTGTTAAAGTTGTAGCAAGCGTTTTCAGCAGAATTCAATCTGCCATCATCCGGCTTCTGTAAAAAACAAATACTTATATATATATATATATATGTGTATATATTATATATGTATATGTATATATATAATGTTTTTTTAAAGCTTTACGCGGTACTTATTATGTGTGCTGTTTAGACTCCTTCGGGGTATTATCCCACGTCATTGTAGTTGCTGGTATATATATATAATCTGAGAAGCATAGAGACTCTAGAGAAGCACAGAAGCTGAAGAAACAAGCACTCCAAGATGATGAATGAGACTTCATTGAAACCATTGCCTAGATACTTTCCAAATTTTACGTTGGGAGAAAACCCGAATAACCAAAGACTCCATATATATATATATTATATATATGTGCTGTGTGTTGTGTGTCTGTGTGAGCTGTTCAGCATTATTATATATATATATACACACACACATGCTGTTCAGCTTCCTTCGGGTATTATCCCGCATCATTGTAGTGCTTTTAAAGTTGTAGCAACGTTTCAGAATCTCATCTGCCATCATCAGGCTAGTCTACTGCTGTGCCAGAATGGTTTTTTTCTTCACCCTGATTGGTTAGGAGTCTTGGTCTGTGTTTATTGGTCTTGGAGTTTGCTGTGTTGGAATGTGTACCATTCTGGCACAGCAGTAGGCTAGCCCCAAATTTAAAACTGAAATGGCTGTGAAAGTCTGACTCGCAGACAAACACAATACAGAAGCCTGATGATGGCAGATGAAATTCTGCCGAAACATTGCTACAACTTTAAAACCACAACTACAATGACGTGGGAAAATACCTGAACAAAGCTGAACAGCATACATACATACATACATACATATATACATACATACATACATACATACATTTATTCATACATACATACATACATACATACATACATACATACATACATACATATATATATAGTATATGCTGTTCTTGGTGACCAAAATAATTCTAGTTGATTTATATATTAGGAGTAAAACAATAATAGAATGATAAAATACAACAGTAATACATCATAATACTAAGTGCAGTACTTAAACGTGGGAACCAGTTTGGTGTAGTAATTAAGACATCAGACTAGAAACAGGAGTTGTGATTTCCAATCGTTCCTTAGGGACAAAGCTAACTGAGTGATCTTGGCCAATGTCTGTCTTTGGCTCTAGAAAAGACGCAATTGCAATACACTCTTGCTAACAAAACTGTAAGAACTTGTCCAAGCAGTCTCCAACAATCAGACATGATGGAATGGGGGGGAATGACCAGTAATACATAGCTATACATTAACTTTATTTCCTGTTTTGTCTCATCAACATTCTTGTAAGACCCTAATTGCACATTTTTAAAACTGTTCAGAACAATTTCAAGAGATAGTTTGACTTAGAAAGTCAAGACAGTTTAATCAGAGGTCATTCCAAAAAACCTGAATAAATTTGAATTTTTCTATTTCCTTCCAGAAGATATTATTTATTTATTTATTATTTATTTAATTTATGTTGCTGCCTATTCACTCATGGTGACTCGAGGCAGCTTACACAATGTAAAATCATATTTAAAACAAAAAATAAAAATAAAATAATAAAAACTAACAAAAAGAATTAAATAAATAATTGCTATTTTCTTGCTACTAGAGAGTCTCTCTCTCTCTCTCTCTCTCTCTCTCTCTCTCTCTCTCTCTCTCTCTCTCTCTCTCTGTGTGTGTGTGTGTGTGTGTGTGTGTGTGTGTAGGTTATTGCCATTCACAGAAAGATTCTTGCTATTCACACATAGGAACCTTTTGTTCAAATCCGCTCAGAGAATTTTCTGAGCTACAAAAATCTATGTTATAGGAATTGTAAAACTCAAAGACTGTTCAACTTGTTGCATTTGAAATAATGAAAATAGCCAACATTTTAGAAGATAGACTCAATATATGGAAGGATCGTGACAGTCTTGAATACTGGGCCTTAGTCAACAAAATGCAATTCAGTGGTGAGAAAAGTAAGGTTGCACTGAGGCAAGAAAAAATAGATATAGATGGTATCTGGCTCAATAGTAATGACTGTGAGAGAGATTCAGGTGTCCTATTGGACAACCACTGAAGTATGAGCAGCAATGTGCTGCAGCACCCAAAAAGTCTATGCAGTACTAGGCTGAATCAACAGGGATAGTATCAAGATCACATGGAGTGTCAGCACCACTGTATACAGTCTTGGTAAGACCAGAATTAGAATACTGTGTCCAGTTCTTATCATCATAATATTAAGAATATGTTGATTCCAGAAAAGAGCAACAAAGATGATAAGAGTCTGGAGGCTAAACTGATGAACAGTTGTGGGAACCAGCTATGTCTAGTCTCACAAAGAGAAGAGAGTGACATGATACCAATCTTCCTATATTTGAAAGGGCTGTCACAGAGAAGAGGCGAACAATTTATTTTTCAAGGCACCTCAAGGCAGGACAATGAGTAACAGGTAGAAGATTGCTGAAGAGAAATCCAACCTAGAATTAAGGAGAAATTTCCCAACAGTGAGAGCAATTAATTAGTGCAAAAACTTGCCTCCAGAAGTAGTGGATACTTCATCACTGGAGATTTTCAAAAAGAGATTCGACAACCCTTTGTCCAAAATGATATAGGTAGGGTTCTGTTTGGGCAGGGGAGTTGTATTAGAAGACCCCAAGGTCCCTTCCAACCCTATTATTCTATGTTCTAAAAGCAAAATTAGAAGGAGGAAGATATACTTACGGTCAAGAGCAGTAGTTGCCATGATATATGTAACCGGAGATACACTTACAGCTTCTATCTTTCCAGAATGAAAAGTAAACAAGCATTCTGGATCACGTGTCTATAATAGAAACAATCATAAAGGCTTTTAAAGGGCTATTGATTCACAATGAATGTATTTATGATGACTATGATCATGATTTATCACTTATATCTTTATCTACACTGAGAGCTTATGCACCAAAGATAAATTCCTTGTTGGCCAATAAAGAATTCTATTCTATTCTGTTCTGTTCTATTCTATTCTATTCTATTCTATTCTATTGATAAAATGATTTAACAAGTTACATATATTCTCTTACAATTGTTTTGGTCATCTGTTATTCTAAACTTAACTCTTATTGTAGTATAAAGTGTCTGTTTCTTTACTGTCTGGATGTAATTCTCCTAAAAGTTTCATTACATATAAACACTGCAAGAATTAGGATGATCTTTTCTCAAGAATTATTATATTTCCCATATCCTGAATCTATCATAATGTAGAATCTTAATTTGTTTTCATGTAGTTGATAAAATGCTCAGCCAGAAACCAAGCAATCCTAAATTCTAGTCCTCCTTTAAGCATGGAAGCCAGTTGGGTGACTTTGGGTGAGTCATTTCTCTCAGCCCAACTCACCTATTAGGGCTGTTGTATAGAAAATAGGATATTGCATGCATTGTGTGCACATGTGGGCATGCATATATTTGAAGTTATATAGTCTTTTAAAACTTATACTATTTATCTTGGGCCGGTCACTCTTCCTCAGCTCAACCGACCTCACAGGGTTGTTGTTTTGAGGAAGGTGTATTAGATATGTTCACTGCCTACAGTTATTTATAATAATAACAAAGGATATAAATAAAATAAACAAATAAAAATGAACACATTACTCATTTTATCTTAACTCAAACTGTAGGCTTGATTAATTTCTTCATATACCCAGAAACATGTTCTATTAAATAGATTTATATATTTAAAAATGTCTTTCTGTCATTTAATATCTCATAAATTATTACTGTTATTAAATTCCACACTGCATATAATTATTGCAACTGGAGTTTTGGCAGGATTGATATTTCTTCTAAACTTTTAAAGAAAAATATCCATCAAGTGTAAAATATCACATTTGTTATTTTTTACATTTTACCTTTCTATCCACAAGACATATAAGAATTTATATTTTATTTTATTTATATTTTATAAGAATTTGTATTTTTTGATGTTTTAATATAGTTACTTCACAAAGAAATCTGATTTTCTTTTATTTTTGTCCTTTCCATTACAGGTAATGGCTTGAAAGGGCATAGCTTTAAATTTGCTATCTAAAGGCCCTGTCACACTGCCCAATGGATGCAAAACATTAGTAAAAAGGACACAACGGACGAGAAAAATGTTCCATCGCGTTGTTATCCGCTCTCAAAGGTTCCGAAAATTTGCATAACCGGAGCGGACAACACGGAAAGGAACGGACGCAGGGAGGATGGCAGGGTGGATGGAAAAGCGGATGCGGAACGGAAGCCCAGCGGATGGAAGCGGATGAGAGCGGATGCCACATCCGCAAGGCTTCCGGGGGACCTCAGCAAAGCGGACGCAGAACGGAAAGAGCGGATGCAGAGCGGTGCAGAAGATGCGCAGCGGAAGCCTAGCGGGATGCACAGTGGAGAGCCTAACGGAAGCCTAGCATTAATTGCGCATGCGGGGAAGATGCATTGCATAAGCCCCGCGGATTAAGGGAAGCAGCTCAAAAGCAGGTCACCATTCAGAGGAAAGACCTGCTGCCAGACGGATTGACAGCCTTGCCTGCCCTGCCTGCATGCCTGACTGCAAGCCTTGCTGGCCAGCCTCCCGGCAAGTCCTTGCTGCCTGCCTGCCTGCCAGCCTTGCTGCCAGCCTTCCTGCCAGCCTCCCCTGACAGCCTTGCTGCCAGCCAGTCTGCCTGCAAGCCTTGGTGCCTGCCTTCCTGCCAGCCTTGGCTCATGCCTGCCTGCCAGCCCTGGTTCATGCCTGCCTGCAAGCCTTGGTGCCTGCCTTCCTGCCAAGCCTTGGTTCATGCCTGCCTGCCAGCCTTGGTGCCTGCCTGCCTGCCAGCGCTTCCTGCCAGCCTTGGTGCCTGCCTCCCTGCCAGCCTTCCTGCCAGCCTTGGTGCCAGCCTTCCTGCAGCCTTGGTGCCTGCCTCCCTGCAAGCCTTCCTGCCAGCCTTGGTTCCTGCAGCCTCCCTGCCAAGCCAGCAACCCCACAACCATGGGAAGAACAGAAAGCCTCAGCCATCTGCTGCCAGCCCTTGCAAGAGGGACAGGGCTACATCCCGCCCACTGGCCCTCACTCTGGTTCTGCTGGGGCTCTCTGCAGCACGGGCTCGCTCTTCTGGGGCTGGGGCTTCTGCGTGCTTCTGCTTCTGGAGAGCTGATGATGCGGGGATCAGACAGCACTCCAGCACCAGCCACCCTCACAGCACCTGGACCCTTCACCCCTGAGACTGAGCGACCAAGAGGAGTGCCAGAGACTCAATTTGTTTTATAGCTTGTTGTTAATAAAGTCTATTTTTGATTCACACACTGCGGTATCTGCTACTACAACACACTTGCTTCATTTCTTTTTTTTAATAAAGTCTTGGTGGAAACTTTTAGAAATGGTTTAAGCCTTTGCATGCTTGTGGGAGGGTTAAGATAGCAGTGGATGGGTTTGAGATAGCAGTGAGATGGGCAGGGATACCTTTGGGATGGGTAATAGCTTTGGGATGGGCAGGGATAACCTTTGGGATGGGTAATAGCTGTGAGATAGATAAACCTCCAGTGCAAGCATAGTGGGACTGGATGGTCCACCTCCCAGGTGCCACACCTATGGCCCTTTATTATCAATAATAATGTAAATCAATCAACCACACGTCAACATAAACACAACTCTTTATCATCCTGTCTTGCCACTCCACTGCTCAGCTGGGGAGTTGCACCAGTGTCTCAGGAGGTTGCGCTGCTTCTTCCCTTCATGTGAAGCTCTGTTGGGGCCTTGCACATCCTCAGTGTCTATCAGGTTTTCGCCCTTGCCTCCATTCCCCAGGCTCCATGTCCCCATTGCCTTGCTGGAGGTTCCACAAGCCTGTTCTGCAAGACTGGGTAGCGGGTGCGCATGAGATTGTGCAGGATGCAGCAGCTTCCACGATCCTCCTCACGTTCTCTGGGCGATGCTGCATGGTGGTGAGAAGTACCTGGAACCTGTTGGCCAGGATGCCAAAGGCGTTTTCCCACCTCCCGCCTTGCCCTGGACAGCCTGTAGTTTAGATCCTCTCTTCACGGGTGAGGCATTTGGAGGTGTAGAGCTTCATGAGGTAGGTTGTGAGGAAGAAGGCGTCATCCCCCACGATGAAGTAGGGCACATCTTGCGTGTCGTTGGGCAGGGGGTCTGGATCTGGGAAGCCCATGTATGAGTTGCGTTCCAGCCCCTCCTTGAGGTGACTGGCGTTGTATACCTGGGCATCTGAAGATGAGCCGTTGCCAGAAGCATCGATGTACATGAACTTGTAGTCAGCATCGACCATGGCAAAGAGGATGATGCTGAAGAAGCCCTTGTAGTTGTGATAAGAGGACCCTGAGTTGGCTGGAGCTTTGCAGGCCACGTGCTTGCCATCGATGGCTCCAACGGTATGGGGAAGTTTCCACCTCTGATACACTGCTCTGCAACTTTCTTCAGCCTTCTTCAGTTGGAGGGGCACTGGAGGAGCTCCTCCTTGTATCTTCGATGATGGCCTGCACCACTTCTCTGACCACAATGCTGATGATATTGTGTGGCACCCTCCAGCCATACTGCATGCTTGTGTAGGTGGTCCCTGAAGCCAGGTGGCGCAGAGTGAGTGCCCACTTGAGCCCAGGTTCCAGCTGGGCCGGAAGTTGGTGTTTTGCCTTGGGTCAACGCTGGGTGTCAGCCGCTGCACAACTTCGTCAAACATGGCTGGAGCATCCTCATGAAGTTCTGGAATGCCCGAGTGTCTTCGTTCCTGAGCTCCACCCTCAGCTTGTTGTACAGTCCGTACTCTGCTCTTCTGGCGAACCATCTTCGTACCACAGACGCTTCTTGGCCACCTCTTTTCTTCCCGTAGTAAGAGTTCACAGAGCCTGTTAGATGGCTTGCACTGTTGCAGAAGGATGGTGGCTGCGCAAAAGAACTTTGTTACGATCCACGGTGGACATGACTGGATGCTGTGGAAGAGGAAGAGTCAGATGAAGGCTGCAGGTCTGCACCACAGGCTGCTGTTCTGAAAGTGAGATCCAGATGAGTTGCTCCCCTTTTTATCGGGCAGTATAGGTTTTCCCCTAGGTGTCCCTTTGCATCCTCTAGGCATCCTCTAGACATCCTTATATCCGAGATAGGTTGCCTCTGCGAACGTTTTTCTGTTTTACATGCTTTGTTTCCATGCTGCAGCATTCCGCTAGCATCCGTTCTGCATCCGTTCCGCATCCGTTCCGCTCTCCCTGCGTCCATTTACCGCTGGAGTGGATGGAGTTGCGCAGAAGCTCAGCGGATGCCTAGCAGAATAGCGGATGCGTAACGGATGCAGGAACGGGTGCCTAGCGGATGCGTAGCGGATGCAGAACGGACGAATTGGATACATTTCCGCTCAAAAAGTTTTGAGCAGCTCAAAACTTTCTGAGCAGATGAAACGTCAATGAACGGATGCTGGACGGATAGAGAGGAAGCAAAACGTATGCAGTGAGTACAGAACGGATGTCATACGTACGTTAATCAATGGATGGCAAGTGTTTCTCTCTGTTTTACATCCTCTTTCCATCCGTTGGTGCAGTGTGACAGGGGCATAACTTCTGTTACTTTTTTCCATTTTCCATTTTTATACTATAAATATAAAATACTAATTATCTTGCTTAAAATTACTAGTGGTTTTAAATATGCTTTAAAATAACACTAGTTACTAGTGATACTGTAAAAGTAATTTTATTTATTCATCACATATATCACATCATGGAAGGATACAGCAGAGAAAAGTAATCTGAAGTAAAACTTACAACATTCGAGAAACTTAAATCAAGCTTCCATATAGCTCCATTGAAATCCTAAAGAAGCATAATTATACTTGGTTATTATCCATTTTGCCTGTCTTTAAAGCATTGCTCTGATTTTGAAAAAAAGAACAATGTTAGTTATTTATATATATTAACTATATTATGTATGTTAAATGTTGTCCAAGACAATTTCTCTTCACTCAGTGAGGCCTAGGTAAGTCAGACACCCATAATTTAAAAGTTTAAGTTATAAAATTGAGGGTAAAAAAATCTTGTCTTATACAATTTCACCTCTTCGTTTCAATTAAGTACTTCTTTATTAAAAGGAATATAAAAATATAGAATACAGAACCATCTAACATTTCTCATACTGATGCCATGGTAGAACTGTAAATTTTAACACCAAATGAATTATTGGTTTTAACATGCATTTGATCTGACGGTGCAAGTCAGTGGAGTTTGTAGAACCTGATTTATGGTTATGTGAACAAAGCCAATGGGGGTAAAAACCTAGTGATATTTCAATTGATACTAAAAAAAAATCCTTTTCTTTGGCAGTATTAAACTGCCTATTCACTAATTATTTAAAAAACTTCTTACCTGAGCATACCAATATGGTTCTCCACGTTCATGAATTTTCATCATAAAATTCAGACTCACATTTTTACCAACTAAAAGTTCATTTATGTGTTCCATCTCTACAAGTCCAGTATCATCCACAACATCAGCTGTGTCTATTGTTTCAAAATCCCAAACCTTCACAAAAGATTTTGAGAAAAATGAGGTTGTTATTTTAAAATGCTAAAGCATCATGACAGAACAATTTCAGAAAAGTGGTAATTCAGAAGGACTTCTTTTGTAGGAAACGCTGTGCAGAAATAAAATAAGCAAGCAATCAGACAAATAAAAAGATGTTATTAATATTTCCCAATTAACAGTGGTTGAGGTCACCAGAAGAGCAAGAGCCAGAACTTTGTATTTCCCTCAATACCAGAAGCACTAAAAGAGAAGGAGTTGGACACAGAGGTGACAGTGGGAGGAGGAAGAGGAAGAGGAGGAGAAGCGAAAGAGGAAGAGGAAGAGGAGGGAAGAAGAAGAAGAAGAAGAAAAATAATCAAAAGTGGTGTTGTTGAATTGTCCATTAGTGACCACTACATGATATATTGCATTCTTGGTAGGCAACAATCTAGTTTTACTGGTCATAAGTATAAAACTGGAAGGAAAAATATGAGGCATTTTGATTGCAGATAGCCTGATAAAAGAGAGATGTGGATCTCACATTAATTTTGGCCATTATTTCTGTTAAAAGATCTGAAGTCTGTTCTGTCTCAATTTTGATCTTCACCAATGTTTAATCGGATGTCATCAATAAACATGCCACCACTTCGTAAAACTCGTATTAAACAAAAAGAGTCACACTTGATTGAACTCTACTATTCTAACACCTATGCGTGATAGAGATCTGCCTTAAGGCTAAACCCAAGAAAACTAGAATGATGATGATTGGGAAAAAAATATAAGAATTGCCACTAATAATGTACTGCAACTAATCGATGCAAGCAAACGTGACATTTATTCTGATGAAAGATAGGGTCGTGCATATCGGCAAAATCCATAACAAAATAGTATGGAATGCTGCATTCATTAACCTCTGGAAGAAAAACTGGCAAGCAACACTTCTATTAAAGTGAAGCCGGAATATTGTCACGGCCAGGCGATTTGTCTATATACTTTTCAACATGATTATTTCATATCCAGTGGTAAAGGATTTAAATGATGATAATGTAGCAACTGTAGATGACTAACAGATCAGTGTTGAAGATGTCATTTTTGTCTTATCTTTTTGATCTGCGACTTTGTGTTTCAGGATGTGCATATCAATTTACGTTGAAAGAATTGAAAAAATTCTCTATCTAGAAGTAAGGCCAACAGGTCCAGATAATTCTACAGCTAAGTGTTAAAAGTTGTATCTATCTTTATGCATGTGACCTGTTTGTCACTCATATCATTAATCTGTCACTTAATATACTGGCATTGGTGGCCCAGTCAGTGGAAATGTGCTAGGGTAATGACCGTGTACACAAAGGGGGTAGTAAAATCATTGTTGGAAAAAAGTTATATGACCCTATTCTTCTGTGATTCCCTGATAATTGGCCAAGATTATGGAACGTGTTGTGTACAATCAATCTGTTCAGTTATCTCAGTTAGTGTGATGTTTACTTGACTGTCAGTCAGTGTTTTTTCAGACCTAAAGTATTGTGCTACACAACTGCCTTTATTTAAATGTGTACAGATAATGGTTTTTGTTGAGACGAGACAAAGGCATTTTACTTGGGCTGGTAATTGATTCTGTTGCGTAACAGCTTTGATATGTTTTAAGTCATAGTACTAAATTGCTCAAATGCGTAGAAACTACAAACCTGTATGGGTTGATATATGTCTACTCTGAACTGGTTTAAGAATGCTATTTTGATGAAGAACTCAGTCACGTCCATTAATGGTTATGCATCCAATAGTAGTAAGTAACATGTGGTGTACCACAAGGGTCTTGCTGGGACCGTTATTGTTTCTCGCCTTGTTCGATCATGATATGCAGAATAGACTGAGAGATGCATGGTATTCGGCTTATATGCAGATGATATGTGCCCTGTTTACGGTCTTACAGTAAAAGCATACGGCTGAAATGTGTGTGTACTGGAAACTTGATCACGATTTACAACAGTTTATCACTGTGGTTAAGAAAAAATAAACTTTGTTAGTGAATGGTGTAAGAATGTGAACTGAATGTTCATGAGGACATCATACAACGCTTGAAATTATTGTTCAAAATGACTGGCTAACTGTCATATTATATTGATGGTAGAATGAAATAAACATGTTAAATCTTGCATAATATCTTGCTGTGGTTCATTTGATACAACCTTAACATGGAAAGCAAACTGATATATGATCTTGTAAATGAATAAAGTTGAGTGAATGATATTGTACCTGCTATCGAGACTATGCGTCCATATATTTGATAATGATTGTGCTTTGACATTCTTTAAATTTTAATACAATTGTCATTTTGATTACTGTAGTTCGTAATTGGAGCAACGCTTATGGCAAATTCGCTTTGAAGAAAATGCAAGTTCTTCCAAAATTCTGATCTTTAACGAATTTGTTATGATGTGATCTATGAGATATCTCTTCAAAGTTCATTGTACACTGCGATCTGTACTGAACTTGCGACCGTCTGGGAATTACGGTGGTGGGAAACAGTGTTAGCATGTAACTATGTTCAGAGCTTGTGTTAATTTTTTATCCGTCCATTAAGTTCTATGTGAGTTATTTGTAACCGGTGAAGTTAGGTGTATCGCCTACTAAGGTTCGGGTGAAAAGAAACTACAACTTTTTCGACGCAAGAAACTAATTATGGGAAAAGATCCCTAAGGTACAGAGGAGCTAAATTATGTGAATGATTTGAATTATCAGGATATAAATTCTATCCTATCGTTTCAGACGGATTCATCTGAGACATGTTAATAACAATATATTTTGTAGTGTAGTGATTAATTAATTTTGGGGTTGGGGGTTTGGGTTTTGGGTTGGGTTTTTGGGGTTCTGAAACTGATCTGGATTTAAGGGTCATAGGGGTAAAAAGTCTGGGAGCTCATTATAGTAGTAAAAACAGAAAAAAATTGTAGCGATGGAACCCATCCTTTCATGTCTTTTGTGTTTTTTTTTTAAGTGATGTTAATGCGATATTATATGTAAATGTGTATTGTGGTGTAATTTCAAGTATATTGCCATATATTGTAACAAAATATATATATATATTTTTTCTATTTCTTCTTATTCTTTTACGTGTGTTCTCAATGCGTACATTTTAATGTTGTAGTTTGTTTTTTTTTGTGTTTTTTTTGTATCATTGTATGCAATGGTCGGACCCCTGTAAAAACAGCTTTAGCTGACCAGGGCTACGTCCCATGAGGGATGAATAAACTCAAATAAAAAATAAATAAAAGGGAAGAAGAAGAAGAGAAGAAGAGAGAGGGGAGGAGAGAGAGGGAGAGGGAGAGGAGGAGGAGAGAAAGAGAAGATCATTCATTGTTCCACTAATATACGAACAGCAATATTATTTCCTTAAATAAAATAACATAACCTTTTTAAATAGCAAACTTAGAAAAATCATAAGCAGCCATCGACAACTCATACTTTCTCATAGTACTTATATACTTGATATAAGCCGATTTAAAGACCAAATTTTTTTTTCTCATTCAAAATTTGGGGTCGGCTTATACGCGCATAAAATCTATTCACACAAATGACATGCGCACTTCTCAGATCCGCCATATCATCGAATATTACCATTTAGGCATACATAGTCCCTATCAGCACTATCTTTTTTTACTCTGGGAACTCCATTATTTGCTTTTTTCTAACCACCGGATCAATAACATACTGATTAGGGTTAGTCATTGTCAGTTGGATGCTTTCGTGTTTGCGATCGTTACACATGCAACTTCTGTGTCAGTTTCGTTTGCATATGTAAGTAGTTAAAATTCATTAAAATATGATCCGATGCCTGAATTTAAACAGACTTTGGGGTCGGCCTTATAGTGTGAAGTTTTTTGCAAAATGGCCCATTTTGGGCTTGTTTTTTAAGGGTCGGCTTATATGTGAGATCGGCTTATATGCGAGTATATACGGTATCTATGTATGACAGATAAATCCTACAGCTATTTGTATTTCAAGAGATGCTATTAGGGCAATAACAAAAATTTAATATATTTAGCCTTAATATACTAATAACAACATTTAAGATATCATATTTTGCCAGGATATTGGCAAAAGAATTGAGCTTTGTCTCTTCACCCCTCACCCTGATCCTTACTGCAATTGGAACGAGAATCTTTTATATGGTGGCATCTACTCTGTAAAATACTGATCTGAGAAAGCTTGAGTACAACATATTTTTGCACAATTAGTACACTTATTTTGGAAAAAAAAAAACTTACCCTGATGTATCCATCTGTTCCAACAGTGATCACTTCTCCTTCATCCAGAATTAACTGATTAATAGGACCATTATGACAATTTTTATGGCCAGGTCGGCAGAGTTCCACTTTTATGAGTCCCCCTTCCCAAAGAAGCAAATTTCCCCATTCTGAACCTGAAAGAACCTTGAGTACAAATGAAACAATATTAATTAGTACCAAAAATCCAGATGTGCTTTCCAATAGGGACATTGTAAACAATGTAATACTTACTATTACTGAAACATTTTTTTTATAATTTTCCTACAAAAGGACTTCTGCCTTTGAAAAGACAGAAGAAAAATTATAAGAAGAAAACTTTGTACTGATGAAGAGTATAGCTGGAAAGCACCACAAACCTGGGTTGTTCAATGGCATTAATAGTTGACATCAGCCATGATCCAAACAGCTGACAGATGTATCAAAGACCTTGAATATTCCCAGTGGGATATTTTCATTTTTTTCCCATGATTTGCACACTCCATATCATAAGACAACCTGCTTTGGAAATTTCCCCACATTTTAGAATATACAGATGAAACTTGAAAAATTAGAATATTGTGCAAAAGTTCATTTATGTCAGTAATGCAACTTAAAAGGTGAACCTAATACATGAAATAGACTCATTACATGCAAAGCAAGATAGTTCACGCCGTGATTTGTCATAATTGTGACGATTATGGCTGACAGCTCATGAAAACTCCAAATCCACAATGTCAGAAAATTAGAATATTACATGCAATCAATAAAACAAGAATTGTACATAGAACAATAATGGACCTCTGAAACGTATAAGCATGCATATGTACTCAGTAATTGGTTTGGGCCCCTTTTGCAGCAATTATTGCCTCAATGCGGTGTGGCATGGAAGCTATCAGCCTGTGGCACTGCAGAGGTGTTATGGAAGACCAGGATGCTTCAATAGTGGCCTTCACTCTTCTGCATGTTCGGCTCATGTCTCTCATCTTTCTCTTCCTTCGCAATCGCCCCACCGATTGGAGACGACATAACAAAAATGCCTGCAGAGGACTAAGGCAAGAACTGGACAAAGAAGAAGCCATTCTTTAATAAACAAGTAATTGTTATGTGTGGGAACAAAAAGGAAAGGGGGAAAAGAGAATTGAAAAAGTTTAAGATTTGAAAACAACCAAGAAAAGGAATAATAACTTGAAAAATAAGATATAATTTAAGAAGCACAAGAGAGGGATGCAGAAGAGAGAATTAGAACTAGAGAGCATAAGGGGGTAAAAAGGGAGAGAGAGAGAGGAAGAAGGAGAGGAAAGAAGTTATAAAGACAGAACAAGATACGGAGAAACTGGGGCCTATTTAGATAATGGCCCGTGAAAAGTTATTGAAAAGGGATTCTGCAAAGGGACATAAGATAGTTATTTTAATATTAAAAATAGAAAGTAATTTTAGGAAAATATGACAACAACTGTAGGGATTAAAATGATGGATATAGGTGTATTGTAATCGTAGTGAATGGTTTTTTTTTTTGTTTAATAAATAAATGAATAAAATAAATGAGGAACTGAATTAGGAAAGGATGGAGAAATTGCTAATTAGTTACACTGGTTTATAAAATATAAAGGGAGAGAAAACAGAGGAACAAAAATTAATTTTCAGAACCTTTTAAGTGTTTCCCAAGGAATATTTATTGAAAAGTTAATTGTTTAAAGTGTTAAGACTTTAATGAATATTAATGATAGAATTGAATTGAATGGAATGAGTGTTTTAATTACATTATTTTTAATCATTTTTTAAGAATAGTGTGTATTTTAGAATGTAGTGTTGTATTTTTAATAAATATGTGTGTATTTTAGAATGTACCAGGCAGAACTTCATTGGATAAAATTAAAAGATATAAAGGTGTCATATCCAATTGGTAACAACAGGAGAAATTTGTTTAATGAGAATATGAAATTGTAAACAGGACAGACAAAGTTATAAATAATGATTTGATTGATTAATTAAATAAAATTGAGAATATTAACAGAGGAGAAAAAATATATCGAAAATGTAAACAGTAATAAGATATGGAATAGAACATAAAAAGTGAGCTGAAGATTGGTTCTGTGTCGTGTGATGAGAGAAGTGATAACTCGGGACCATGCTTTTTTCAAAAAAGATCTTTTATTTGTATTTTTTGTGAAAAACCCAATAAAATTTATCAAAAAATCCAAAAACATTTGAAGCCTATGTCCAGCGGGTCTGTCTGTTTTGTGGTTCGGCTTGATGTCTGACTCCTAGCCTCAGTCCACTCCTTGTGAAAGTCCCGCCAACAACTTTTTGAATGCCTTTTCTGATCAATCCCTCTCCAGGCTGCGTTGCTCCTGCTGCTTGTGCACCTTTTTCTTCCAGGCATTTTCCCTTCACAAAATTTCTATTAAATGCTGCTTGATACACACTTTGGGAACATCCAACTTCTTTTTGCAATTACCATTTGAAGAAATTATCAACTGCTTTCCCTCCTTATGGAGGGTGTCAGTGATGGTTTTCTGCACAACTGTCAGATCAGCAGTCTTTCCCATGATTGTGCTTCCTACTGAACCAGACTGAGAGACCATTTAAAGGACCAGGAACTCTTTGCAGGTCGCATGGCTTAATTAGCTGATTAGAGTGGGACACTTTGAACTTTTTCACAATATTCTAATTTTCTGAGATTGTGGATTTGGGGTTTTCATGAGCTATAAGCCATAATCATCTAAATTATGACACATCACGGCTTGAACTATCTGGCTTTGCATGTAATGAGTCTATCTCACATATTAGGTTCACCTTTTAAGTTGCATTACTGAAATAAATGAACTTTTCCATGATATTCTAATTTTTTGAGTTTCACCTGTATTTATTGGGTTTCTGTTGCTACATTTCCTCAAAAGTATCCTGGATTCTAAGGGATTCATCATGTGGAATAATTTAAGGATAGAAAATGCTTCTCACCTTACCATCTGGAAGCTCCACATATCCTTCAATATCTGTCAGTGATGTCTTTCCAAACCTACCCAATGCCCCTTGTAATTTCAAGCCAGTAAAAGTGAGAGCCATTCTCCAAAACCTGGATACACAACCATGAAAATTATGTTCGAATTAGCTTTTCCAGTAGAATTTTATCAGCCTTTTTGTAGGCACGAAAATAATTGTAAAGACAGATCATTGTTTACAGAACAACTCTAACTCTTCTACATACTTCTACAGTTGTGAGGAATGATAAAAAAATAAATTTATAGTCAACCGCTGTACTATTTCAGCTAAATCAATAAATGCACTTAGGACTGAATATGATTTCCTCAAAATCTGATTTGGGAAAACAATCCAAAGTTTTAAACAACTAGAGTAGCTTTATTTTTCCAAATTATTGTTAAAGATAGATCAGACTAACAAAAAACCAGTTAATTAAATACTAAAACAAATGAGTGAAAAAAAAAGTTTACGAACACAAGTCCAGAATGGACTTTTACCACTGTAAGCAAAAAAATGAATATAATCCATTGCATATGTTTGTCATCAATCAATAGGAATTAAGAGTATTTTCATTTGTGTCTTATATCTTAGTGCTGGTTATGCTAAGAACAAAGACCACTTGTCTATCCCAGTTTTTGCTAATTATACAGCAACAAAAATCTCCTCAACTGCCAATTCTCACAACTTACAAGTTTTAAGAAAATTAAAAACAAAAAAAGCTGAGCAATGTGGCATTTTGTGTTCTTGGTTACCAACTAAAATTAAGCAGCAAGGAAGCTGTCAAAATTCTTTTCAGTTCCTTTTTTCCTTTTTTTGTTCAGGCAACTTTGAGAGAACTGCGAGGGAACATTTTGTTTACACTACATGCAGCTCAAGAGTTAGAAAAAGATTGAGGCACAAGCTCTTTTGCATGGGCCACGCTATCTTACACTCAACCAAAACCTAACTTCACTCAACTCTCCAATAGGACCTATGTCAGAGAAACACAGACAACTGGAGATGTTTTCAAAAAAATTATTTGTTTGATTTGTATACTACCCATCTTGCTTAGAGATGACTCTGGGTGGCTTATTGCAATGCCTTTATGTACTTAAACACTTTATATTTCATTAAATTATAGTTTAACATCTTTCCATGATTCAGGATGTTTTATATACACAATATACTGCCATTCACATATCTACACAATGATTTTCCATGATATGCACCAAATAGGCAAAACTATTTCTTTAAAAAAAGTCAGGAAACAGCCCACTTTATTTTATGCACAAAAGATAATTTGATCCAATGCTGATGCTGCCCTTGAATATCTACACAAAACCAAATGGGTTTTCAGTTATCTTAAAAAGCTCGGCTGATTAACTTACACAGTTAATTAGCTAGGCTCCTGCTACAGAGAAAGCATCACAACGATAATTGTGCAGTTTTCTAAAACTTCCAGTTAGTAAGCATTCCTGCTATGTGTTTCTTCTGGGTTTGCCACCTCCTGAGATAATTATATTTGCATTGTCACTTCCTTGCAGCACTTTTACTTCACCCCTTGTCAATGAACAGGAAAGAGGTTCTTCCATTTCCCTGGAAGTTCCCTGGCTTTTTCCCCACCTCCATCCCCTGCAAAAAAACTAACATGATAAGAAAAAAGCAAGGACTAGAGCGAGATTCTGTTTTGGCTTTTGCTGATTAGCTTGGTGAAAGAACTACTAGATGCTGCTAGGAATAGGTAATTGGTGGGGTAGCTTGGGGTAACAGCAGCAGTGTTAGTATCATTGTGAGGGGACAAAACCTACAGCTGCTGAATCAGATTCATATCATTGTCTTTTTGATAATCTATTTTTTAAAAAAGGATAGTTGGCTTACTTGATGTGGCATGAACCAGATGTAGTAAGTTGTTCTTCATTTTCAGGAGAAAATGTGACTTTATAAACATCTTGTGAAAATGCTTTTGATCTCAATATAATCTTTTCCTGTTTCCAGTCCCAGACTGTCAATGTATAGTCAGGGCTACTCCCTACAGTGGCTATCAGGGTGCCAGAACGGTTAAAGTCAGCAAATGCATATGCCTGTTCTGTTCCACCTGGAAATAAAACAAAATAATCAGTTTCTCACCATCGTGTGAGTAACCAAGAAAACATCCCCATTTACCAGTCCTCTCAGCTATTAGGTTTTATAAATGGCACATACCATCTTGAAATAAAAATTTTAAAAATACAAACAAACCCCCCAAAATGGAAAATAATAAGTTGCTTTCAAAGCATGTACTATGTGTAAATGGGGTGTGGGTGAGTGTGCGGTGTGAATTAAAAGTACCTGATTTTAATAGCGATGTGCAAATGATCTGATGAGATAATGCTAATGGGAAAAGTTACCCTTGGTTTTGTTCCTTGATGCTATAAAACAAATGCAGCTTGAAGGCCTGGCATGTCCTAGTTTCTACACTTTCTTCTCAGAATTAGAATTCAAAGAATATCCAACAGAATTCTACTTTAAATGAAAAGTTACGAGAAGAACCTTCAATTAACTGTTGGCTTGTTTGGAGTTCTTGTCAGCGAGCCATGATTTTTCCCAAATAATATAATCAATTCCAATTCTCTTTCCCCCTACAGCCATCTCCCCAATAGACACTCCGCTTTTTCTAGCAATAGAGAATACTCAGTGCTTAATGAATTTTGGGTGATGGAGGGTGTTCCGTCCGGAAAGAAGCGCGTGAGACCGGGTTCCAAACAACAACTCTTTATTTCAAACCTCTAGGTAAAGAAACAGAACATAGCCCAAGCCGCGGCAGCCCTTTATATAGAGGCTAGCCTGCCGGCTTGTGACCAATGACACTTATTTAATTCTTCCCGCCATTTGGTGGCTTCCCGGATTGGTTCCTAGCGAACCAATCCATATGTGGCCTTTTCGGCCAACCAGAATGAAGTACTTGGCACATACCAAGTTCCATATAGAACACCACTCCCCCTTTAGTTCAGTCCAACGTGGGTGAGGTAGTCACACAGGTAGGTGGGGCTTTTCCTAGTTCTAGTTGACCTGCGCGGTTCAGTCTTGTTTTAGTCTTCTAGCGGTTCGGACAGGATCACTGCTTCTCTCGACCTTCTCCATGGAACCTCCTGGAAGGGTGAGTCAGCCATGCCGCTCCC
>BHFT01003441.1:0-36394 GCA_004320025.1 Laticauda laticaudata
CCTCGACTTCGGCGGCCAGCTTCCGTACGCCCTCCTCCACTACGCCAAGCGCCCTCTTACAGCGTGGCTCTTCTATGGCACCGTCCAGTCTGCATGTCTGCTGCTTTCACGTTGTGGGGTGGAGCTTGGGTGGACCTGTGGTTGGTCTTGGTTTGGAAGTGACCCTCTCCCTTGTCCCATCTAGCGTCGGGGTCCTCCACCCCCCGCTGGCACATAGCTGTCGGCTGGGGGTTCATCGCTGGATGCTCCAGAATACTGTCTCGGACACAGGACGCTGATCTTGCCAGAGAGGACTGGCTTCATGGGTGCTCCTGAGAGGAGAGTGTAGGAGCTGCTCCCCCCTTGGTGTACGATCTCAACCTCAGAAGCTGCATCTTGGCTCATCACGTAGGTCTACCCAGCGCCAGTCGGATCCGTGGCCTATGCCCGTGATTTTTCTTGAAGGCTTGCCATGATTCTTGTTACAGGTTTGTGCGTTGCTTCACCGAGTGCCATCCACTGCGAAGCTCCTTACCCATAGCTTCTCTCCTTCTGCTCTCCAAGCTTCCTTTTGGTCTGTCTTCCGATAAGCTGTCGGCCCTTGGCCCATAGATTACCCGCTATCTCCTAACCCATCTCCAGCACCTTCATCATGTTCCTCTTACAATGGAGGATGCCTCCATCTCCCGTTACGCGTATGCCTCTATCCTCCCTTCTTGCATGGCCATCATGGGCCTCATACGAGGCTGGTCTCGACGGTTGTAGGGGGCTGCTCCGACCACATCACCTACCATCCTCGCTGCGGACTGAGCAACAACAGTAGCGCAAGCCAGGTACCAGGATAGCACACAGCTCCGCCACCCACCCCAAGATGGAGATCTCAGCAAAGCCGCAGCGTCAATGCATCCGCCGCATCAGCCCCGCCACAACGGCATCAGCAGCACAGAGTAACGCACACGCGCAACGCACCAGCAGCAGCCTGCACGGTACAGGAGCACGGACAGGACAAAGCACAAGGCTAGCTCAGTACAGGAGCCGAGCCCACCCAGCCAGTGAGCTGACCTCAGCCAGAGCCCCAGCAGAGAGCATCATGGCGTGCGAGTCTATAGTGGGCTATGGCCGGCCTGGTGCTTCTTGCCCATGGGCTGCAGGCACAGGAATACGTCCTGGCCCCTGCGATCATTCTACTTTTAATTTCTGTTGTTTCAGGTCTTTTTTTCACTTCTATGGCTCTCTGTGATTCATGTGGCTCGGCGTGTGTCTATAGTGGCTGAGGTTTTTGTGCCCAGTTGAGGTGTGTTATGACCTGTGGCTTCAATGTGCTGGACTGTAGAGGTGTTTTCGCTTTTTACTCGCAATTTTGTGGTTCATTTGTACAGTACTGATTCATGTAATATCCCCCGCGAAAACTTAAAAAAAAAGATACCTCTAATGGCGGCATAAATGCCAGATGCCACAAGCCTCATGGACGCGTGGAGTTAATGAGCATTATGTGACTAAGTCGTCTACGTGAGCTACAAGATAGCAACAGGTTACTACACCAACCTGCTTCATTAGAATCATCACACGCAAGAGCTACCCACGCTATCCTGAAAGACTGAAGTTGTGCCTAGAAAGAACCAGCTCCACAGAAGAGGATCCGACAGATTGGATTATGTTAAACAAACATTTCCGCTCAGCACTCCTGGCAACTTGAGTAATGCAACAATCCACCTTACTTTGCTACGTAAACACTTAAAATTGGAGCACTTGAACTGAACATTAAAAAATGAAAAATTTAAGACTAAAGAAACTTTAGACATGAGAGAAACGCCCTCAAAACCTACACTAAACCTGAAACAACTTAGTAGTACTAATAACGTTTAAACATCGGATCCACCAAATCAGAACCACGTCCGAACCAAAGAATTCAATTTATCTATGCGACCACAAAACCCGCACAGAATCTTGAATTATAGCAGAAATACGCTAACCAACCATTTAAATATCAGTGAAGTGACTAGAATAGACACCAGGTTATAACATCTATGCCAAGCATACCCCAACAGCAACTTTGCACCAATGTATGTGAATTTCATAACCTAACATGCTTGAATAAACAATGATAACACTCATTATCATATTCGCCGCAATAAGCGGAATCCATGTAGTACATGCACTCAGCACGATAATCTCGACAACCAGCTCTACCCAGCCTACTCCAGCGATCCATCACCAACCTCATACACACCAGAACCACCCCCATCATCTGAAAAAATATTAATAAGACGAAAATTATCAAACAGCAACATATGCTAAGATTCCAATTAGCATGTTCATCAGTAGAAATCTTCAGATGCCAAACTATTCGGCCTCCAAAAATACCAAGATAGGCTACCTTCATGCCCCTATTCAGGATCAGGCAGCACCACTAAATTTCATAGCCTAATACTTTAGCAAAACACATACCAGCCACTGCTGAAACTGAAAGCTTCGATATGTACTAACTATACCACTTAATCAGACTGATCAAAATCTACAGCGCTGAACAGAAGAGTATGTTACTTGTAATGTTCGACGTGGTTTCCGTATTCCTGACCGTAGTCCCCCCCGTAAAAAAGCTTGGTGAAACATCAAAAAATAATTACAACAGCCTTAACACTCCATGGAACACAGAGACACTTCTTAACGAACAATTATTTCATATCAGACAAAGTACAGCATTGAGGAGCCCTACTCGGATCACAATGTCACCCATCATTGCCGCCCGCCACTCTTCCGCGCGCTTCGCTCCACGGACGACCTCCGCCGCTCTCGCTCTCCTGTCAGCCCAATACTTAGCGGCTAAGATACTCTCGATGACACATTTGTGATTTGGCCATGGAAAGAAAACTAAAATTCCTTAATACATCCTAACAGCACACCCCACATCACAGTTCGCATGCGACTGAAGATCAGTTACACAACACCTTCGCCATTCTAGACTGATCTCACACAAATCAATCATTTCTAAGAATGAAAAGTTTTTTCTAAAAAGAAATCTTATCGCAACTTTCGTCCTTTTATCTACAAAAGAAAGATGGGACCATGGGGGCATATCAGAAAAACACCATGTCTACCTTCACGGCCCTCCACCCCCCCGCACATGAAAAAGCTCCATCGGCAAAACATAATCACCAGCACTCACCAACACCTTGCAGATCAGACACGTAAGATTTGAACTATGCATGACCTAAAGCACCTCGCGTCAATTGGCCGTTTCCACAATCACAAATCACCGCTTCGCATTCACAACCACAGACATTATGAGACTCGACGATCCTACGACTCGGAACAGCTGTCTCTGCCTACATTAAGACCAGTCTACCGACCTCCACTCCCCAGTACTCATCATACACATTGCATCATCCTGCTTCAAATAGACACAAAACAAATGCAGCCATTCTTCGCACCCAACCCATAGATAAGATTGACCTGGAAAACCAGGGCATCGGTTTTGTACACTCATGCTTGCTCACATACATTTGGGCGACCAGTAGCAAGAATAGGTTACACCTGGCATGAACCACAAAATTTGCCTACAAGTTATAAGTGCGGCACACATCATTCACTATCCCATCCCTGACGTCGCTTAATAACTCTACTTCAATGCATACCAAAACCTAGCACTATAGAACAGCACAGACTTCATCAGGACGCTGAATTGACAAAGACCTGAAAGCTTCATGAACTCGCCTGAGATCGATTTCCACCCGACTTACATTTGAGATAGCCTGCATCTCAATAGAAATATTCTCCACACTACGCAGGCAAACCATTGGCACTAAACAGACTCCCTGCAACCAGCTCAACACACCCATCCAGGGCCCAGATTGAAACTAGCTTCCTATACGATTGCACAGCCTCCTTTTACAAGAAGCCCAGCTGCCTGACTGCCTTCCAACAGGAAGTACAGTGTGAGCAATCAGCACAAACGTACAGAGACCAGCGAATCACCAATCCAACAAAACCAAGATCCCAACTCAGATGTGGAAACTCATCCTGGGCAACGTACGCGCTAGCCTCAATGTAAAACTAAACAGCTGTGTGGGGAGCACATACAACTCATACAGAAGCGCTGATGATGCAATGAGATCTGTGAACGTTGCGGTGCATAGTTAAAGCACTAAATGCGTTGGGTGAATATCCGAAGAAGCTGATACTGCATCAGTATGGTACCCTAACTTGATATATTATTTGTGTTTGTGCTTGTGTGTGTTTGTGTATGTGCTGGTATTTTTTTTTTAGTGGTTCGTCCAGCGTAAAATTGCGAAGTTCTAGCAACGATGAAGTCTTCATTCATATTCTTAGGCTTGTTCTTCAGCTCTGTGCTTTCAGAGTAATGTGACTTGCAGCTTGTGTTTCCTTTTAGACTGCCATGTGGGTGTGACTTGACTTGTTAGGGCTTGCTGTTTATAATTGCGGTGGCTGGTGTTTTTCTTTGATTGGGGGTTGGGCTTTGTTCTGATTGTGTAGGGGTTGCTGTGTTCTGTTGCTGGGGTTTGTTCTTGTTCGAGGTGGGGCTTGATTTGGGCTCAGTCATCTTAGTTTGCTGGGATTTTGAAGCTGGTAGCTGTGATCCTGTCTTCTTGGCTTCGCATTGGTGGTCGTGCCCATTTTCTGATGGTGTCAGTTCGCTTTTGTTGGGTCAGAGGATTGCACGCGGGTACTGTGCAGCTGCAGTCGCTTCTGTTCGTGGGTCTATGTCTCATATTCTGGTGGGTGTGAGTCTTTTTTCTGTGTGGAAGGTGTCACTTTAGTTAGATCTTCGTGTGGCACTCGTGTCGGGTGTGTGGTGCTTCGGTTGTCATTCTTGCTGTTAGTACTCGTTTACGTAATGTAAGGCAGTTTCAACAATGGTTTGTAGGTGAAGGCACTCTCATTTATTCTGCTGTCGTGGATGTTTTTCTATCTCTGTGCTTTCTCTATTATTCTTGTTTGTGAAGTTTCGTTCTTGTGTGTAGTTCTGAGTATTTTAAAATAAATTTCATAGTTTTCTTTTGGTCTTATTGAAGGTGTTGGACCAGGGAAGAAGTCATTCTTCTTTTTTTGAGTGGAGTTCTTGATGCTTCTTCAATGGGCACTTATTTTCTCTTAGGTTTGTCTGATGTGTGGACTTGGGACAGGCTAGTGCAAGGCTACTTTACATATCCTTGGTACTCTAAACTCATTTTGTCTTGTAGGGTTGAAGAAGAAGCAGTGCAAGCTCATTATGTACTCTCTTTTGATAATCACATTATGCCGAAGAAATAAGCTGAAATGCATTATGAATGGACTTTATCGAAACGCTTGCCTGTTATCTCATTTTACTGGTGCGGAAACGACGAACCAAAGATCCATAAACATACCCGCTAGCTAGAACCGTATATACCTATAGATTATGGATCTTTGTTAATGCGGTTTTCCCTGCATAATTGAGTATCTAGTGACATTTTGATGAGAGTATCTTTCGGTTAAGCCTCAGAAAACAATATTAGCATATATACACTAGTTCACATATTATTACTATATATCATAATTACCTCCTCTCTACCTCTATTATATCCTCATCTTATATTATTTTTTTACCAAAAATGGAAAAAGTTTTCCAATATTATATCAAGCAACTTTGAAGGCAATGATTTCAAATTACTGGAAGCCAACAGAAGCATTCAAATCTTCCATTATATGACACAATTGGCATAGTTAATTAATAGTTTGAATAATATTCAGATATGACAGTCGAGATGCTTTGAATTTGAAGAATTGATATCATATGGTCATCCCTCAAAAGAATGTAAAAATATCTCATCCCTCCATATTTTCTATTCTATTTTCCTTCTATTTTCCTGCTTCCATTTCCAAGGTATTTATAGTAAAATTGCTAAAATATATATTACACTTTTCATACAGTATAATTTCAAACTATGAAATATTTAACTAAAATACTATGTTTTTCTTTCTTGTCCTGTCTTCAAAAAAAATTCCTAAAAATATTTTCTCTACACTGAAAGCTCATGCTCTTAATTTAAATTTAATGATCTCCACAAAAGTGTATTCTTTTAAGTATCATAACTTCCTGGAACAAGCCATGATCTGTATATCAAACCCAAAATAATAGATCTGTGCATATTTCAAACTTTAAGAAAAATACTTTACAATTCGTATAATCATATGCACAACAGTTTCTCTGCTATTCATTAATATAGGCCAATATATTTCAGGTTTATATGAGAATCTTGGAAAGTAGGTCACTTTACCAACTGCATTAACTTTAATGAGGGTGTTCCTTCAAACAGCAGGCCATCTGCTCTTAGAAACCATTTCTCTTTCTGACAATTTATTTCTGGAAAATACTAAATTCACTTCTATTAAATGGTATCATTCAGAAGAGATTCGGCATATAGATAACCCTTGACTTATCACCCTATTCGAATCAGAACTTCCATCACCAGGTGATGCAATCAATGAGTCATGCCCAATTTTATAACCTTTTTTGCCACAATTGTTAAATGAATCACATGATGTCAGGCGGTGCTCCATTCAAAATCAAAGAAAGAAATACTTAGACTCTTTAAGTTAGAGAAAAGTTATCTTTTACTGAAAGTGAAGTGGTAGCAACCAGAGAAGTAGCTGAACCAGAGAGTTGCTGAAATTCTGAGGAATTAGGGTCACGTAAATCCTGAGGGATATGATCAAAGTGGGTGGAAGGGGGTTGCTGCGCATGCCCGCGAATGAGTTCATGAGTGACATACTTCTCATTAAATGTAGAAACTGGTGTGAATTATGATCAATTGGTGGGCTGGTTCAGTCGCTGGACGTGGGTTTGTGTACAGGAGGTTTATAATCCGTGTCAATGTCGTGAAAATGGACCAATTCGTAGTTGTAGGACCAAGCTTCTGTTGACTTTTCAGGGTGGTTTGCATGGTTCTGGGTGGAGCTAGTGAAAATGCTGTGTCGCTGACCTCACTTTTAATAGTAAATTGTCTTGTGGAGATGCGTGTTTCGTGTGTCTGCAAATTTTTTTCTGTGAGTGAGCTGTGATGTTGTGGCCTGTCATGCTAATGGCTTTTAGCATGTTGACTGGTGTGGGTGTATTGTGTGTTGGTGGGTCATGTTATGTTGGGAGGTTTGTGAGTTTATTCTCGATGCTGCAGGTGGTCGCGATATGATGGAGTGTTAGGTGCTGCTGTGTCATTTGGAGGGAAGGTTTCAGGTATTGGTGGTACAAAATTCTGTTGTCTCGAAGGTCCTGACTTTGACAAGTGGAATTGTAATTCCAGTACGTTATCTGATGTTTAAGTGTTGTGGATTGTGATGGTTGTATAGGTGCCGGAGCCTGTTCATCAGTCAAAATGGTAGTGAGGACATATGGGGATCATGTGGGTGTCGGTAGGTGGTCTTGTGGGATAATTTGGTAGTATAGGATGCATTTTCTTAAGGATAGCTATCTAACATGCTTTGGTGTGTAGTGTCTGGTTCACAGCCGCCATTGGTTGGGGGTGGTTGGGTGCAGGGAGCTTGAGGATCCCTTGGGCGGAGCCTATCACTTCAGGAACTCTTTCAAAAATTTGAAGGTAAATTGGACCCCCTCTGTCAGAGAATTAATGGTGATTCAGAACGCCAATGTAACCTATAGATATGTGAATAACATGTTGTAGCCACGTCTTAGGCAGATGGAATTTTGGAACAAAGGCATATGCACCATGTACCTGTTTGAAAAACCAAATTCGGTTACCACCGCAAAATAACCGGTGTTTCGCATGCTTTTGGGTACATTCTACTATACAAGTCCATAGAGATTCCTTCCAGGGGGTTGTTGGGGTCTAGCTACCGATTTTTTGGTAACAGAAATCGGGCCGCTGCCGCGGCATTTATCAGGAGGTCGTCTTTGTGCGCGAAGCCAAATGGGAGCGCTAGCTACATAAGTCACGCTGTGCAATGTCTTTCCTTGCAAAGTAGGTCCGAGTGCAGAATTGCCGTGACGTTAACGGGTCTTACGCGTGTGTATAGTGGTTTCAGTCAAAATCCAAAGTGAACCAGCTGCTGTTAGAATCATGAGCTGTGTTGTAGATTTGGCGCCCTAGAGCACCTGTGGCAGCTATAGACAACTTAAGCTCCCCAACCCATTTTAGTCAAAGCCATCTCTTAACTGCTGATACTCTTTGCAAGGAGTGAGTCCCAAGACTAAATGCATTTCGATTAGTTTGTCTAGTTGTTGGTGGTTGTATGGTGAGACTCAGTTGTAGTTGTTCGGTCTGTTGGGTGTTAGTAGATTGCTTGGTTAGGGTGTGCATTTTCAATTAATATCTAGCCTTATATCTGGTTCATGATTCTGGTCTTTCACTTATTGTGGTTCCTGGTGGACTGAGTAGAGTGACGAGTCTTGGATAGGGGATAAATGGATATGTGGGTTTGAAATTGGAGACGCGATATTGTCGACTTTCATCATCCAGACTACTCCTCGCTCTTGAAGATGAGAAATCGTATTATAGTTGGGTGTATTGTCTAGAGAGACGATGCCGGCCATGAAAAGTGGGTGTCTGTGCCGCCCTGCAAGATGTTTGGACTTGCAGTGAGTGGGAATTTGAAACTCCGCTTGAAATTACTGGGCCCAGCAAACTGTTGTTTAGGGGAGCAGCTTCGCCGTGACATTTTTTAAGCTTCAAAATTTTTATGATCAGTCGCATACCTCAAATGGATGTTTGGGTGGCTGGCGCTTGCCAGGATATGTCTCCAGGTTCAGGTAAAGGCCCAACGTGAGACGTGCAGAAAAGCGTGTGCTTTTGTCCCGACTGGCCGCACCTTCTCTTCGTTTTCAGTACAGTTTTAGTGTGGGAGGTATACGGGCACAAGTGCTGTAAGGGTGCCCTTTCTGCGTTGATTTGAAAGATAACAAGGCTGCCGCTTCCGAGGACGGCAGCATCACTCCGGCATGGGTCTTGTGAACGCAGGAGCCTCCGATATCCGGGTAGCTTCAGTACTGGTTCTGGCAGCAAACAGTCGTTTTAGCTTGCTCAAAAGCTGCTTGGCACTCCATGGACCACGTCAAGCGGCTTACTCGGCCTGTGGCTTCATCCCTCCTTGCTTTTGTTTTTAAGATGATTGTGTGATGGGGTATTGGCTATCTTAGCAAGTAAGTTGGATATGGTAATTGGCCGGGTAAAATTGCAAATCCGCAAGAAGCTTGTGAAGTTGTTATTTTCTGGTAGCGTGGGGGAGCGCCGCATTGCATACACCACGACTTTGTTCTCCGTTGATGCCATTTCCTAGTGCGCCTCAGATGAAATGCGATTATCCAAGGATAGTCAATTTTTTGGTCCTCGTGTAGGTGGGAATGTCCACTTGGATAGTTAGCAATGACAAACTTAGCGGGCAGCACAGTTTCTGTAGAAGCCGGCCGCAGCAGTTGTCAATGTGTCATGTTTTCGCAGAGTGTTCTTGTGTTATGGATAAGGCATGTCATCAAGGGTTAAACGCAGACGTCCGGCCTGTATAGAATCGTTCATGTAACCACCGTGATTTGATTATCTGCATGAAATACACTGTGGCCTTGTAAACCAAAGGAAGAACCGTTGAATTGGAAGCAACCCATCGGGCAGTTAAAAGTGTCTTCCACTCACCTCCCCTTCCTTAAATTCGAATTTCGATAGGTATGCTTCTCTCAAATACCAATTTCGTGAAATATTTCCGCCTTGGCTAGGTGGGTGGCGCAACATGTCATTTCTATCAAAGGCAGGGGGTTACACATTTTTCCACAGAAATAGGGGGCATTCAAATTTGCTGTAATCCCACCACAAGCGTTTTGGAGCGCATTTTTCTTTTCACGGAAGCAACACGGGGGCCGCTACCCGGGGCCTTGCAGGTTGGATGAAACCACGTTCGCAGATTTTTATCTATAAAACAGTCTCAGCTCCCTCTAATTTCCAAAGCTTCGGTTCGGGAGCTTCACCCGCAGGCAAAATTTTCAATAGACAATCCTTGTTGAGCCAGTGAGGTCGGAGCTCATCTGAGGCCTTCTCACTGAACACTTCCTTTAAATCCCAATACTGCTTTTGGGAAATTTTTCTCCTCCCCTTTCACCGGGTTTCGGGTACTGTGGAAGCTATTTCAATGGAATCTGAAGGCTTCAGCTGAGAATTCCCCTCTTTTTCTGGTCGTTGCTTGGTGGCGTTATGCGGCAACACCCGCTTTCTCGCAATTAACCTGGGGGTTCCATTTCTGGAGCCAGGGCAATCCAGTATTAATGGTTCTCCATTCCCAGGACCACTAATAAAGTGGGCAGAGTCCTCATCATGGTTTCCCAATGGCCAAAAGCGTTGCAGGGCAACCTCGCAGCCATCTGATCATTCTTAGAGTTTGGGCAAAGGAAATGGTTGCACGCTTTAAAGGTTTAGTTTTAGAGTTGCCCGCGGAGGTGTGCTGCTCACTACTGGTCCGTGGTGTTGATTATTAGCATCTTGTGTAGTGCACGCGTCAGAATCTAATACGGGCTTAGCATTTTCTCTGCGCCGGTATCCAATGGCGCCGTGATATTGGGTACCCTCATTACTCTCACTGGAATGGTCATAGGGCCCTCGCTTGGACTTAACCAGAAAGGTCATCTTCCAAGTCGATGAAATTCGTCCTCGGCCCTGGCAGGGTAATTCGCAGGGTGTGCTGACGGGCTTCTTCCGCGGGAGGGGCGGTGACCGGTGCTTGCAGTCTCTTTTTCGACTTTGTAGTGCTGCTTTAGCGAGGGGCTTCGCGGGGGTATGTTTAGGTGTTCTTCCGGCGTTTCCTTTTGGTGCGCCCCGTTGTGGTTTCCAATGCGTTTGTGACGTTTGCTAGTTGTATCATCTTGCCCGGTGACTTCTTCCCGTATCGAAAACAGGCAAAGGGGGTTGGGTCTGTGGCCGTCACTGCCTTCCTCTGAGGTTTGGAAAGTATTCTATGAGGACGTGGGGGGGGAAAAGGTTTGCTCGCACTCAGAACTCCCCGCCATCGGTGGCTTCGGGTTAGAGGTCAATTTCTACTTGTCTTCTGCCAGCAAATACCCACAATGGTTGGCAGGGAGTCGATGTTGGTAGTCGTTCTAGCGATGCATGGCTCGGGGGGTGGGGGGGGGTGGGGGGGATTAACACATCTTCATTAAACCATCTTTAAATCTTCTGTCAGGGCTTCCTGGGACCCAGCAGTCGGATACTGGACGCGTGCTAACTACTTAAATTCTTGGGGTGTAGTCAGCCACTGTACCTCCACCCTGTTTATGGTCCTTCATTCTGATCCCGGCCTTGCGCTCCTACCAATGGTCCTCAAATCTAGGTCGCAGTGCCAGTCATGAAAAGATTATAATTCATGGCACTGGGGATCTTTATCATTATGGCGATGGGTCACCAACATCCACTCTGCAGCTGTTCCCTCCGAGCCCTGTAACACAGGTCTCAATTTTGGCTTGCTTCTGAAGGCTGAAGAATTTCTTCCCCATATTGTCGTTCCATATGATGCTGCCAAGAACTTGGGCTAGGAAAAATCGCCAAGGTTTGGGATCTGCCCTGTAATCATTACTGGTCTAGAATGGAGGCAGCGTAGGAGCTCTAGTGCCTTCCAAGAATTATCATCGGTTCTGCGCGTGAGTTGGCCCCAGGGCTGATACTGGATTCAGGTTTGATTATGGGAGAGGGGGCTGCTCTGGCTTCTTCTGCCCGTGGGGCTACTCCCCGCTTCCCTTCATATCCGTTGTGCAGCTTTTGGGAGTTGTTCAAAGGCTTCATCAAGGGAGGTCTCCCTGGCTTGGTAATTCAGTATATGTAGGGTTTCTCGGTCTTTCCTTCTCTGCCATGGGCTCCTCTTTTCCAATGCCAGCAGGTGATGGATGATGCCAGGGGGGGGGGGGTGTCCTTCTGCCGGATCGTTTCCAGCCAAACCCCACCAATCATCTTGGGCTTCAACAAGGCTGACTCCTCTTCCAGATTGGGCTCTGTTAGCAATTGGGCTTCCTTGTACCAGCAAAGATCTTGCCCTCCAAAAGTGGCGTCCGCAGATCTTCCTGGTCACTGAGTGGTGAGAGATGACATGATGTTCAGGATCCGCCTCAGAAGAAGAAGTGTGGTGTTTTTCTCCGGGTTGGGCTGGTAGAGTGAGATTGCAGAATATGTCAGGCGGTGCTCAATTCAAATCGGGCAAGTAAAAGAAATAAATTTAGGACTCTTTAAGTTAGAGAAAAGTTATTCTTTTACTGAAAGTGAAATGGTAGGCAACCAGAGAATTCTGAATCTGAGAATAGGCGCGTAATACACATAATACAAAGTGATGGAGAGTGTTGCCGCACCCAATAAGTTCAGAGTGTAACTTCCATTAAAAATTGTGAATATGTATCGATGTGTGGGCATCTCAGGTGAGTGATCAGGGGCCTGCTGTCCGTTGACCATGGCATACTTTGATAATTGGTTGCAGTTGCACAGAGAAAGGAGAAAAGCTAGAGTGAGAAGAATCAGAAAGCCTGAACTCTGAGTGTATGCCTGTTACCCCCCGCCTGATTCATTTTAGCACAACAGAAAATGTATGTTAACACGCTGGCCAGGCTCACTTCCCAGATTCATCCCACTCTCCACTGGCCCCGCTCCCCCCATTTCTTATGACAGCCAAAAGATGCAAAGTGATAGTAGAAGATCTTGAAGGCTGACACATGATTATTAAGCAAATCCAGCTTCCAAAATTTATTTTGCTTTCTGGAAGCACCTTGCAGAGGTCGCAAATGGTTTTGGTCATATAAACCCAGGATTCTGTAACTGTGGCAAATATATATTGGTTGCCAAGCATCTAAATTTTGATCATAGGATTATGGAAACACTGTGATAGTCATAAGTGCAAAGTTGAGTCATAAGTCACTTTTTAAATACTGTAATAACTTGACCAGTCATTGAATGAATTGTCATAAATTGAGGGCCAACTATACTTTGGAGAAAAACAGAATGTTCTCTGAAATGATTCATTAATAAGTTTTGTTTGTTCTTAGTAACAGACACGTTACAGTTGAGCAATCTGAGCAATGAGAGGTTATCTAGTGATTCAGTGTCCTTAGAAAGAGGCAAAAGTTCTATCAGATCTAACATTGGATTCAGGTTTTCCAGAAGGTGCCATGTCATTTTATTCAGCTATTTCAGGGAATGCATTTAATGGAGTAATATGCAGATCAGCTCAAAAGAAATACAATGGAGTTCACCCAGGATAAATCTGGAAAAAAATTAGAATTGCAATTTTAATATCTTAATTTAAGAATCAGGTACTCCATGCTATCCTTGCTGCTATTTTTGATCTTTTCCATGAAATCAGCTCCCATGGGAAGCTGTAGATCTTTTAAGGCCCTGTCACATCGGCCGACGGATGCAAAAAGTATGTAAAAAGGACACAGCGGACGATGTCCATCCATTGTTGCCGCCTCTCAAAAGTGCCCCCAAATTGCACAAAAACAGATCAGATCAACAACGGAAAGGCCGAACGGCACGGGGGGCAGGATGATAGCGAGATGATTAAGCAGAATTGCTCCATGGAGCACTACGTGCCCGGACAGAAAGTGGATGCGAAGCGGATGGACACTCCGCGCAGGGCTTCCGTGGGAGCCACAGACAAACGCGGAACGTGCAGCGACTACGAGGCAAATGCACGAGCGGATAGGCCTAGCCGGATGATCGCGCGACTGCCATCACGGGTATGCCTTAGCCGGATCGCCCTGGTGGATTGCAAAGCATTCACTGCGCATGCGGGAAAGAGACATGCATTCTGTCAGCCCCACGGCATATAAAAGGATGCAGCCGTCTCGAACAAAGCCAGCGTCACCTTCAGAGGAAAGACCCTGCTGCGAGGACACATCTCCAGCACAAAACCATGGGAAGAAGAGGGCAAGCCTGTGCCTACTCCTGCCAGCCATTGCCCAAGAAGACCAGGGCCACCATCCTACCCCCTGTGCTGAACTCTGCTTCTGCATGGCGCGACGTCTGTTGCTCGAGCTGACATCTTGCTGCGCTGCTGGGCTAATACTGCTGCGCCGCCTGCCTCCTGGCTGCTGGTGCTTCTGCTTGCTGCTTATTCTGCGCTGCGTGCTGCGCCTGGTGCCTGGTGATTCTGCTGGTGCTGACTCTGCTGGTGCGCCTCCTTGGTGCCTAGATGCTTTCTGCTGGTGCATTTACACTCTGCCTGCTGCTCATCCTGGTTGCTGCCGTTAACTTCCTGCTGGTCGCCCTTACTCTGCTGCTGGCTGCCTGCTTTTGCGCTGCTGCCTTTTCCTGCTGACCTTTGCTGCTGCGGCGGTGGTGGCAGTGTGGTGCCCGACCAGCCGCGCCTAAACCGCAACAAAAAGCCCCTTCTGATGAGGGCCCAGAAGGCCCTGCCAGAGGGAGGAGGAGGCAAATCGCCGCCCAGACTAGGAGCAGGAGTCAGTACTCCCATCGAAGCAGGGAACTCATGAGAATGAGGTGCTCGAATGGCCGCTGAGCGAGAACGAGTTACCTCTGGGCGGAAGGGACACAGGCTCTATACGAGACACCACAGCAGACATCAGGCCCCAGCCTTGGAGAGAGGAAGGCGCGAGGGAGCCTCCTCGCGGTGCGTGGAAGCACAATGCCACACTGCGCTTGATCCGGCACCGGAAAGCTGCACTCAAGAAGTCTAAGCCGCCCCAGGCACGTGGCTTTAAGCTCAGCCGGACGGGGAGAACCTACATGATGGCCAAATACAGATTCCTTAGGAGGTGAGATCCGCCACCGAAGCGGAGGCAAGCCCTTTGTCTACCCATTACACATACCACACCCCATCTGCTCCACCCACAGAGATGCGCATTCAAGTTCCTCCTTCTGGGGCCACCCACGAGTCACGCTCCTGTGTCCAGGCAGCGAAATCTTGCTGGACGGCGTCCCACCGATGGAGACCTCCCTCCGACAGCTGCACTTCCCGTGGAGGCAGTGGCGTGGAGGACCCCTGTACAACAGTTGGAGCAAGGAAGGCACTTTCCACCCAGGAGGACCAAGCCCACACCCCCACACCCAGCTGACCTCCACAGAAAGCAGGCAGGAGAGGCAGACCGGAGGGCGGCGAGAGCTCACACTTTCCTGCTCGAGATTCACGGCGACACCATCAAAAAGCGAGCCGTCAGATCTCTACTCTCAGCTGGTACACACCGACCATACGCCTCCTCAAACCCGCGCCAAGCCCTTCCTCCACCTACGTCAACCAGACCTCATGGGACACTGTCAGAAAATCACAGATTACCAGAGTGATAAAGGAGAGCGATCACAGGCTCTTACTGCACAACCCTCAGGGCCCCAGCTGAACCTGCTCCGACTAGTCCAGCGTCTGCTCTCCAACCCAGGTGATGTCACCTGTCCTTCCCAAGGCTCCACAGGCCTCACCCTTCCAAGGCCTACGGCTACCAGGAAGTCAGCAGCACACGGGCAACCACTTCCCAGTCCAGTTCCACACGGCTACACTGACAGCCACCGAATATGCCACCGATGCCACCGGATGCCCCAATGCCACCCACGCCCACCAGATGCACCCATGCCAACAGATGCCACCCCCACGCCAACAGATGGCCAACCCACGCCTCACCTCGCTCAACCTTGCAGGACCGACAGCCCCACATACACTCCTCCTTCACTCCACCTCACAGCCCAAGGCCCGGCCTCAGAACATCTGATCATCGGGTCTTGGAACTGACACCCCATGTCATGGAGAAGGGAGCTCTCACATCACGCGGACTGACGCCACTGCTCTTGGGGAGCTTCCTCCACACACCATCCCCTGGTTGTCCTCTCCGGGGCCAGGCCACCCCAATGGCGCTCAGACAGCACTCCAGCCCCACAGCCCACCTCCACAGCACCTGGACCCTTCACCCCTGAGACTATGGGGCATGCCTCAGGGTGACCTAGAGAAGAGTGCAGAGACTGGGTTTCTACCTGGCTTGACTTTATTTCTTGGGACACTTTACTTGCGCGTCATTTTGCTTTTACAGTTTTTTATTAATAAAAGTTTATCTTTTGCTTCACAACACGTTGCGCTTCATTTATTTTAGTAAATAAAGTCCTTAGTTGGAAACTTCTTATCCTCTTTAAGCCTTGTGCTGGCTTTGCTGGCGACTGGGTATAAAGCATAGCAGTGCGGATGGCTGAAGGGACGCCATACCTGTGGATGCGGTAATAGCTGTGCGGCATGAGTATTTAGGATAGCAGTGGCGATAGGCAGGGAACCTAGGATGGTATAGCTATGGGACTGATAAGACCTCCAGTGCCAAGCCATAGTGGGACTGTATGCGTCCACCCTCCCAGCTGCCATACCTATGGCCCTTTATATCATAAGAATTTAATCATTCATCCAATCAACATAGTCGAAGCCATGCAAACTATTTATTAAACCCGCTTTCGGTTGTAGTGCCAACCAACATACATTGGCACAACTCGCTCAGTGTTGATATGAGATAGTGGCTTCAATGGAATTCAGATCCATTAAGGCATTCTATCCATCCTGTCTTGCCACTAACACTCGTAGTCAGCTGAGGAGTTGCCCACCAGTGCTGTTCAGGAGGTGCGCCTGCTTTTCCTCTTCACGTGAAGTCTCTGTTGGGCACTTGGCTACATCCACAGTATCTACTCAGGGTTTCGCCGCTTCTTTGCCCGTCCATTGACCAGGCTCCATGTCCCCCTTGCCTCTGTGGGTGGTGTCCATGAGCCTGTTCTGCAACATTTGGGTGAGCGGAGTGCACATGAGATTGTGCAGATGCAGCAAGCTTCCACGATGTTCTCTCATGGTCTCTGGGCGATCCTGCATGGGATGGTGGTGAGAATACCTGGAACCTGTTGGCCAGGATGCCTATAAGCGCTTCTCTCAATTCCACCCACTCTGCTCCTGTGCACAGCCTGGTAGTTGCCAAGATCCTCGTCTTCATTTGGGTGAAGGCATCTGAAGAGTGTAGGTGCTTCCTTGGAGGTAGGTTCTGATGGAGGAAAGGCGTCTATCTTTTTTCCTCCATGGTATGTAATAGGGAAGGCATTTCTTTGCGTGTCGTTGGGTCAGTGGGTCTTTGGGCTGATCTGGGAAGCCATGTGGATGGTTGTCGTTCACGCTGCCACGTCTCTCCTTCTGGATCGGGTGTATCTTGGTTGGATGTCGATTCTTGCTGGCTTGTCTGCAAGCTGACGGTCCGTTGGCTGAAGCATTCGATTGTACATGAACTTTGCTAGGTCAGCCATGCGACCATGGGATAGCAGGATGATGTCGAAGAATGTCCCTTGGAGGTTTGTTGATATTTAGCTGGACCTTTTCTCTTGACTTGGCCTGGACTCTTTCGGGCAGGCCACATGCTTCCGCATCTTCATGGCTCCAACGGTTGATGTGGGGGATATATTCCACTTCTATGATTATCCTTACTTCTTGGCTCGTGCCAACTTTCTTCGTTGTCAGCTCCTTCTTCATTGGGGAGGGGGGCACTTGGCAGCAGCTTTCCTTTCAGGATTTTCTTCTGATGAGGCTCTGCAGCCACTTCTCTACTTGAACCTACAGCAATGCTGATGGTTTTTGTGCGCACCTTCCAGGCGTACTGCATGCTGCCGTACGCGGTCCCTTGGAGGGCCAGGTGGCGCAAGTCAGCTGCCACCGTTTCAGCCCAGGGCCGCAGGCTGGGCCAGAAGTTGGTGTTCTGGGCCTGTGGCTCAAGTCCTGGGTGTCAGGTTCCACTCCACTAACTTCATCAAACATGGCTGGCAAGCTATCCTCATGAAGTTCTGGAAAATGCACGAGGGTCTTCGTTCCTCAGCTCCACCATCAAGCTTGTTTATACAGTCCGTACTCTGCTCTCTTGGGATCCATCTTCAAGAACCAGACACTTTCTTGGACACCTCCTTTTGTTCACCATAGAACAAGTGAAAGAGCCTCAAGGGCTTTGGCACTGTTGCTAGAACAATGGCAGCTACAAAGAGCTGTGCCACAATCCATGGTGGAGATGACTGGATGCTGTGGAAAGCAAGAGCCAGATGAAGCGCTGAAGGGTCTGCCACCGCAGGGCTGCTGACTGAAAATGACATCAGTGTGATTGCCTCCCCCTTCTTTTTCAGAAATATAGGTTTTTTCCGCTAGGTGTCGCTTTTGCATCCTCTAGGGCATCCTGCAGACTTTCCTAAATTATCGCGAGATACGTCCGCCTATATGAATGTTTTTGTCCTTTTATGCTTTATATGTGGAGTGTGCATCCGCTTCATCCTTTCTACATCCGTTGCCTCCTAATGCTGCATGTCCGTTCCGCATCCGTTTCTCTTCCTCCCTGTGTTCCCGTTTTTCCTGCTATAAGCGGATGTGAGTACGCAGATGCTCAGCGGATGCCTAAACAGATAATAGCGGACTCATAACGGATGAACAACCGATGTTAAGCAGATGTTCCCCATATGCGCTAATCGGATGTATAAGGGACGCGCGTTGGATACTTTATCCGCTCAAAAAGTTTTGTGCAGCTCAAAACTTTTTGAGCGGATGAAATCACAGTAGACGGATGCTGGAGGGATAGAGACCATGAAAAACGGACGCAGTGAGTACAGAACGGATGCATTGCGCTAATCAACAGATGGCAAGTGTTTCTCTCTGTTTTACATCCTCTTTCCATCCATTGGTGCTGTGTGACATGAGCTTTAATTTGTTGCAGATTCACTCACAGATGGATGAATTTACTAGATGTTGCTGAGTGTAGAGTTTATAACCACTAGGTGGCATTTAAAATGAGAACTACTGGTCTGCATTCTTCTTATGTTTTTATTGATTTGTTTTAATCATCACCATCGCCGCTGCTGGGAAACATCTGTAGCATAAAAGCTGTTCAGATATTACAGTTTAACAGCCTCTGAGAGGCCATATATAAAAAGATGACAAAAGGAAAAAATAAAGTTTCAGCACGATTAGAAAGGGAGATGTTATGAGGCTATTCTTTTTTCAATGGACTGTTTTAAATTGGTGTCTACGGAGATGCTCAAGTTATGGTTGTTGCAAAGATAGTTTTTTTCAGGAGGCAGCTGGACTTCCTTGTTTTTCTATGGAGATGTTTTAAATTGAATTTTAATTTTCTTTGAATGTTTCTGTTTCTGTTAAGTTGATTGTTACTGTTACTATGTTGTATTTAACAGCTATCAGATATTTAAGCTACTAATAATAAAATCAACAAATATGGAAACGGTATGTGACTGACTAAATAAGTAGTATACTTACATTAAGTAACATACATGGAAATGTTCCACTCTGTCTAATTGTTATGAAATCGTCTTGTGTACACATATGTGAATTTATCTGAACCTTTTCTCTTCAAAGTCCTGCATGTAGAATTTCTTTTTACTGTCCCATAGATTAAAAAAAGAGTCACAAAAGCTACTATTAAATTTGACTGTGATTTGTGCCATAAATATAGTTTGCATAAGAAAATTGCCAAAGCAAGTATTGAGTTATACAAAATCTTATTTACATGTTAAACACTCAGAATCATTTTTAACTACAATGGGACCATCAACTGTGGCAAACTATTAAAATGTTCTGTCTGACTCAACTTTTTTATGATTGTTTCTTTTAACCAAAACAGAGGAACAAAGTTTTACCATAAGTCAATTGAGAATGAGGTGATGATAAATAATATCTGAGAAAATGTATGTACAATCAGTCCACCTTCAATATTATATGCAACTCTCTCCATTCTGTGTTGCCTTTTCTTTTTTGATGAGATCAGAAAGAGCTTTTTTACTTGCTTTGTAAAACTGCAGTAAAACCTGAGTCAGCATTGCTACACTGACCTAGATCAAATCTCAGTGTTTTCTTGTTCCAATAAAATTCTGTAGGTAAGCTTATGGGAAAACCTTGGGGGTTGAGTGGGAGATGAATAAGGAGAAAAATTGCTAATATGATTGGAAAATAAATATAAACATGTTCTCAACTACTTCCTGTCTAATGTAATATAACTTTNATAAGGAGAAAAATTGCTAATATGATTGGAAAATAAATATAAACATGTTCTCAACTACTTCCTGTCTAATGTAATATAACTTTAATGCTTCTCAGAATTACTAAGGATTCATTCAGGAACACATTATGGCAAATATTATAGAATTCACAAATTGTCCAGACATGGTCCATAACTGGACATTGTCATTTATGCAACATCAATGTTTATTTCAAGGCTACAGTTTTCCCCCTGCAATTTTGTTTCACATTTTTTCCAGTATGATATTGGGACAATAATTCAAGCTTAGTTCAACTTTCTGACAGTTCAGCTAGGATGGAAAATCATATGTGTGCAAAATAGGAAAGAACTTTTATATCACAATAAATACAGGTTTAATAATTTTTATAATATTGGTTTGTTGTTTATTGATTATCTTTTATAGGTAAATATTGTTTTTACAACATTATATTGTGCATTCCTAGGATCTGTACAATTCAGATTATGAATTAAATAATATAAAGCAACAAAAAGGCTATAGTTCCTAACAGTAAAGAATAACATTGTGAAATCAAACAACAGTTAAGACTTCTAGCTGCCTTCATAGTTTATATAAATTGTAAACTATGCTGTGACAAAGATAAAACTCTGAAACTCAAGTATTTTACATTGGAAGCCCATCTGTTTTTCATTTTTGTGCTTGTTGTGCTTAGCTGATGATATTCAGTCATTTCTAGTAGTACTCAAGGCAAAATCATATTTAACATCTTTTCAAACTTATTTTCAGATTTACATCCTCCAATCTGATCCAGAAACTGTTTTCTTTCTTGTTCTAAATGATATCATTGTTCATAGAAAAACTCAAAAGATTTTTAAAAACATTCTCAGAAATGATGCTCTTAAACTGATTATAAAATACAAGCAGAATGGTGGGCATCTATCCTTCCAGGGGACACAATTTCAAAGAATGGGACTGTTAGAAGGCCTGTCACCCCATGTGAATTTAGATACTCTAATTAAGCTTCTCTGTGGATATATAGACTCTATTCTAGCAAGGCATTGCTGGATATATGGTGGTACTGTACCATATTTCGCAAAAAAAGCCTTGCTCTTTAAAGTCCAATATTATTTGCTTCAGAATGTCTAACGCAAATATCTTTGCTGCACCATTTACAATAATTTCATTATTATGCCATCATTTTTCATTGCCTCCTTTGTGGACATCCATGAATAGATACCCATCACAGTTTTACTGTATTGCCTGAATTCTGAGCAGATCTGTATATGTTTATTATACAATTGTATTCCATCTCTCTGAATATCATCTCACCAGATTTAAATTACACTCCTTTGTCCCTAATAACCTCACTCTATTAAGCATTTAAGTTCCTTGCATTTGACTATGTCTTCAGACAGGTCATTCATCTTATGTTCTTTGTTTTTCAATAAAAATATAATAGATGTCATTGCAGATATTCCCTAATTCCATTTTACAGTATACAAGTTATTATATGTCCTTCTAGATTCTCATCTCCAACCCATCCATAAAATCAATATACTTCTAAACTCTCAAAAAGAGAGCTGTTAAAATATTTACAGACGCCTCACATCCTGAACATAAACTGTTTCAATTCCTACCCTCAAAATGATGCTATAGAGCACTGCACATCAGAACAACTAGAGACAAGAACAGTTTTTTCTCAAACACTAAACAAATACTTCTCACAACACTGTCCAACTATTTATTAAGGCTGCATTAATATTATCACTATTAATCTTCTCATCACTCCTATCACCCCTCTCCTCCCACCTATTGCTTGTTGTCTCCTTACGATTTATATTGACTGTTTCCTAGTATTATTTGATTGCCTATTTGTACCCTATGATTATATTAAGTGTTGTACTTATGATTCTTGACAAATGTATCTTTTCTTTTTATGTACACTGAGAGAATATGCACCAAGACAAAAACCTTGTGTGTCTAATCACACTTGACCGATAAAAAAAATATCATTCAATATCATTAAAGTCATGACCTTTAATAGGGCAAAATAGGGCATCATAGAGCAACATTTTTTGAATCAAGCTATCTCAAGAGGTATATAACTTACAGAACGTGTTCGAAATCTAGGACCCATAATTCCTGAGGAAATGAAATTTAGAAAAGTTGTAGCTACTTCAGTACTATTGGCTGATGCTGCATTTCTGGGCTGCTACTGTAGTCACGTGATATACATTTTCAACCAGTCTTTCAATCCCTTGCTCCCTTTCCTGACTATCAGCAGCCACTTACCTGCCTTCTGGGAATGGAAGGGAAAGGAAGGGAAGAGAAGGGAAGCAATCCTATCCAAACTACCCAACCCATGCCACCTTTCTGTTTGCTCCACAATGCATCTTTCCACACCCACCACCTGTATGCACCTTCCCTGACCTATATAGCATCTCTTGTGCATTTTCAAGCACACCCAGGGATTCTTTTCATCATAGTGTTCCATCCATTACCTGCATTGCATCTCTTGTGCTCTCCCAAGCATTCCCAGGCACCTTTCCCAAACCCACCATCATCCCCAAGCACGAGATCAACCCAGCATAGTACCTATTACACTCCCCTGTGAACTTCACATATCTTACTTGATTCCCTTGTGCATCATACCCGTTAGAGCATACCACATAGAGCATACCATAATACCATTCCTGACCTACACTCTCTACACATCCACCTTCCCTGAGTGGCATATCTGGTATACAGACACACACCTTTCCCAACCCATTCACCCCCATGCATATCATCCTTGACATACATCTCTCTGCACCACCTCAATCTCTGCCCACCTGGCCGGGATACTTGCCTGCTGATCTTGGACTTGCAATTTTCTTCTGGCTTCCCAACCAACTTTTCCCTGCAAAATTTCCAGAAAGAAAGTAAATAAGTTAATTGGGGAAGGGACAGGAAGAAAGAAGGAAGGAAGGAAGGAAGGAAGGAAGAAAGGAAGGAAGGAAGGAAGGAAGGAAGGAAGGAAGGAAGGAAGGAAGGAAGGAAGGAAGATGCTTCCTTCTGGCTTCCCACAAGGAAAATCAATGGGGAAGATGGCAGGAAGTCAGAAGTCACTCCTGCTCCCACTGCTTTTTTGCCCCCCTCCCTAGTTATTTTGTTCCTCAGCTTAAGTAAGGAAATATGACAATGATCCAATGGGGCATAGATTGTCTAGTTCAGCTTAAAGCATGTTCTGATCAAATTCAACATACTTCAGCAATTTTCTTCCCAGGCTTCATGAGGTGCAACTCATCTTGTATCAGATGTTCTTTATGTAGAAAATATAACTGATGCTAAAAACAAATCTCACATTTTTATAACAAGATCACATGGAATCAGGATAAATAAGATGTAAATAGTTGAGGTGTTGTGAAGATACTGTAACTTAGGGCTTTTTTTAAAAAAAACTTTTTTGTTCTTATAGAATTTTAACAGTAATCACTAAAAGAAGGCAGAATGTTTTCTATAAATCTAATACAGCTTGGGGTTTTTATCATATAAAGCCTGCCAATTCCTTGTTGGGTTCTTTACTGAATGAAGCATGTTAATTCTTCCTGTTAGGATATTTATATTGAACATAATTATGTTTATTGTTTGCAATTAGGTTTTGAAAGAATATTGGCCATGTAAATTATAGTGATTAAGCAGGTTGTTATATTATTATAGTTGATTGCACAGTCAGCCAGATGTGTAGACTGGATTTGGAATTTTAATCCACCTATCAAATCCTTGTTTGTTATTTGATGGTGTTAAAGATAATTGTTTCAGGATGTAAGCTGTTCTAAGGACAGCTAATTGACTAATGGTGATTTTATCAATATGAAGCTATTCAAGTGATGCTCCAGATGTTTTGAGATTGTACTTAAGGGGCCTATAACTATTGATACTATCTTTGCTTTAAGATATGAGATTCAATTAAATCCAAGTTCCTATTCATTACAGGAATCCAGCTAAAATTCCAAGCAAATGCTAAGCTTTTTAAAAAAATATCTGCCAATGACAATACCTATCATGACTCTAGGAGATTTGCTTTAGTATTACTAAACAGTTCTTTCTGTTCATAATTTTCACTGATGTCCAACTAATTTGTTGTCTACAATTTCTTAGATATGGCAGATATGATTAATATTCTTAAGATTTTGCTTAAAGATTCTACTTAAGATCTGCAGCAAGCAGCTATTCTGTACCAATTCGTAAGACTCTAAATTTTTCTGATCTATAATGTCAACAGTGTTAGAGAGCCATATTTATTCTGGCTGAGATCTGGCATGATAGAAACTATCAATAATGTTAGCATTTTCCTTTGCAATGAACAGATGTCAATTTTGTGGTTGGTTACGTTTTCTATTGGAGAAAAGTCCAATAGTCTTTGGCTACCATGGTATGTCCTTATGGGGAATAGGGATTTGACAGCTTTATAATTCAATAAACCAGATAATTTATGTTCTCAATTGAACACACAGAAGATGGGCAATGTGGAAAAGGATCAAAGATTGTATTTGTTAAATCTCCCCAAGCAGCTAGGGACTGGACAATTAATTGTCTGAGGATTCAACTTTTTTCTCTCAATATTTAAGACTGACAATGTAAGGACACCTATGTTTGAGGTTGAATTTGGATGGGAGAGGAGGAGGAGGAGGAGGAGGAGGAGGAGGAGGAGGAGGAGGAGGAGGATCTTTATGTTCTGGTGTCTGATCCCATTCTAATTTTGTCAAAGTTCCATTTTATTAGAGATGTCATACTGGCACATCTGGGAAAATCCGAATCTGAGAGTTTCAGGTTTTCCACCAATAATTAAAAATCACAAAATTTATGCCCTGCACCCATCACTCCATCGCATGGACCAATCATCATCCGTTCCAACTTGAGACATTCCTTAAACTACTTCTCATACAGGTGCAGGAATAATATGACCTTGACTATTATGTCTATCTACAACCAGTCTACAAAATCCCCCATCTCAATTTCCCAGGCACAGGAATGTGTCAGCGTAGAAGCTTCTGGTGCTAATATGCCTTCCAAAGCTGACACTGTTTTTCAGATACATTTTTCTTTTATGTAAAATCATTATAGAACTTTTCATCTTCCAGATGAAATATTTTATTTTAGTTCCTTGACTTCATCTTTTATTTTTCTACTTTTTCATTTTTAAATCTGTAATATATTTTTACTCTTCCTTTCCAAATTTACAACCCCAAAGCTGTTAAATGATTGTACAGAATAAGAAAGTGTAGCAATTCATTTATTTATTGATTGATGAATTTTAAATATACCCTCAAGTGCTTTGGGCAAGAACAAGTATATCTTAATTTCATTTCATTCTCATGACAAGCAAGTTAGGTTATCTGGGCTGACAGACAGAAAAGCACTTCAGTCACACATGAATGGCATCCATTCAGTATAACAATTTTGTAATTCTGACATCCGACAGAAACAGCAACATCAATTATTGTTCAGTTTTATGATTTGTCCACACTGAAATATTTGGGTCAAACTTCAATAAAAACATTTAAGAAATAAATTCTTTTCTTCATTTATCATTGCTGTCATAATGGATTAAGAAAGTTCAGCATCACCAAGAGTAGAGTCTGATTAATTAATATATTTGGACATATCGCTAATACCCATCTTGATAAAGTTCTTCATGAGTTTGTGATTTTTAAGTTTCATATAAAACAGAGCTTGTGTTCAGCAGGTTCTGACCTGTTCTGGAGAACCAGTAGCGGAAAGTTTGAGTAGTTTGGAGAACCAGCAAATACCATCTCTGACTGGAGATTTTACAGTATCTTTCTCCTGCCATGCCCACCAAGCCACGCCCACAGAACTGGTAGTAAAAAAATTTGAATCCCACCACTGATGTAAAAGTTTCATGAACATGTACTGTAAATTTGGTTCTACCCAATTTCATTAGAATTCTGTAGAGCACATTTTGAAAGCTAATTAAATTATTAATTTCAGGGTCCAAAAAAGTTAATATATTTATTTAAAGTATGAAATATATTTATTCATCACTTTTTGGACTTACAGGACACAAATTCTGTGTGGTATACAATAATTATTTTTCTTCCTCAAAAGAGCAATTCTAAAAGGTCTGAAATATATCCCAAACTTTGCAGGAGATTTCCCTAAAAACAAATGATTTTTAGAAGACAGTTCCCAATAATTTATTTATTCATTCATTCATTTATTAAATGTTTAAACTACTCATCTAGTTCAGAGAAGGACTTTTAAAGCCACTTCATATTAATAACAGAAATTTTGTACTGGTACTGAGCATCTGGCCTGCAACCCAAGTAAATGCACAGGTCACAATCTTCTCACTGGTCAAACTCTGTAATTCATTTTAAATAGCCAATCTTAGAATGAATTCTTTATATTCAGGGCACTGCTGGACATTATTAATGTCCATGATGTGCTTAGAACTTCCAATGAATGTGATTTCTATGATTCTACATTGTCGAGGAATTATATAGTTAAATATATTTCCTCTGGGAAATTGATCTGCCATAGCTTATCTTTTGTTTAAGAAATCATTAATAGACTTTCAAAAAACCCAAAGATTCACTTGTAGGTTTTTTATTTTATTTGTATGTATATTTTATTAAATTAATACATTAAATTTAATATTGTTTTTTTTATTAAAACTTTTAAATTAGAATATAAAAACTAACACAAACTAATGAAAGGAAGAGCAACTGAAAAAGCAAAGCAAAGAAAAAGCAAAAAGTGCTTTTTGCAGGAAAGAAAGGGGAAACTATAAAGAGGTGGCTTCTGATATTCTTCACAGCAATTATAAATTTAACTCTTTTTCTAAAGTTGCAACATGTCTCTCTTTCTATAATATATAAAGAAAAATTTATTGACAGTTAGAACAATCAATGGAACAACTTGCCTCCAGAAGTTGTGGAGGCTCCAACACTGTAGGTTTTGGACAACCATTTGTCTGAAATGGTATAGGGTTTCTTGACTGAGCAGGGGATTTGGCTAGAAGATCTCCAAGGTCCCTTCCAATTTTGTTATTCTATTAATTTGTTTAAGTTGTAAGAGAAGAGATTAGCTCTTATGCTTGAAGACTGTAAAAGTCAGATCTTTTCTAAATTATTTAATTAGAATTATTTAAATTGTCTAAATTATTTAGTTTTTAAATTTTGCAGCACAACATATTTTTTTTACAAAGAAAATATGGATATTTGTGACATATTCTGAATGTTTGTGATATTGTATTCTCTATACCTTTACTAATATCAACCTAACACTTCAATAAGCAATATATAGATGGTAAATATAATGATATAGGTATGTAGATGTAGATATATTTTATTAGTATCATTTAAAAATCCAAAGCAAAGTTCTGAAACAGGAAAGACATCTACAAAATTATATAAGTAAAAAAGGTAACACCCATCATTGACCAGTTATTTGACATTACAGGGCATTTTGATGGCACCCTTATATTACCAAGCTATATCTCCCATAAACGTTACAATAATTTTCTTACTATGGATATCTTTTGTACATATGCTGAAAAATAAACAAAACTGTATCCTAAGAATCCATTTAAGAATCACAAGCAAATATAAACAAGGCAACCAAATTCATCCTCCATATAAAAAGAAAAAAATGTCATTTTTCAACAACAGATTAAAAAAACCATTGGATAACTGGGAAAAAAATGATGCATGAAATATGAACATGACATTAAATAAAAGCTAACATTTATATCCTTTTGGAAGTTTTGATAAAGTGAGAACCATATCTATCTGTGACAATGGAAGTGTTTATAAAAGTATCACAGAAAAGATCATGTCTAGCTCTTAAGTACATGGAATTATTACTCCTAAAAATCAACAGGTCTAGAAACATGTTGATTTAGGTAGAGTCCCACTGATAATCACATAAGGTACATTTAAAACCAGATGAGTTCATTAAAAATCTTTATGACAGTGATGATTGTATGTCATATATTATGCCAGCTCTGCAGTATTCAAAGCTATCCCACCTGGATGAGCTGGTTAAAGGATGTGCATCTTGACAAACCAATGTTTGATCATAACTCCTGAGGGGGCATTTGCCAGTAAATCAATCTTAAATCATCCGATATATGTTTTTATTATTTTTTTAACCCCTTTTCTTAAACTACTTTTCAATGAATTGCACAGCTGTTTACAGGAGCATGAAGCACAATGAAAGATTTAACTTTTTTTTCTATCACTTTGATGAATGGCTGGCCATTACTTATTTCAATGCAGCAACTAATTTTCTGTGGCAGTCTGAAGCATTAACATGATGGACCCATAGCAAGCTGGCTTTGGGAACAAATTATTGCTTGAGTCAGAAGAATTTATGTGGCAAAGATAAAAATTGCTGAATTATTGTGGAATGTAAATGAAATGCAAAGTGAATCATCAGGGACACACAAAATACAATTAATTCTAAAATGGTCCATATTTTTATCTCCTTGACTACAAGTTGCTATTTATCACCTGACATAAAGTGGCCCATCTATATAATGATTTTTATGTAATAAATGATGAAACACCCTCCCTTCTGCCGCTACTATTTTGCACAAGTGCAGCATTTTTTTCTGAATATGAAGTTCTCAGACTATTTGATTACAAGGAGTTACAGTTTAAAATCTGACTTTGAAAACAGCAGGAGAAAGAATTGAGTGTTCTTTAACTAAATCAGCTTCAATTTGATTTATTTCTGCTAGGATGACAGTCAAGATCCATGAGGCAACAATGGGCTCATGGACAACTGCTTTGGCAACAGCTAGCCTCTATACTGATCTTTTTCAGGTTCTATTCATTTAAAAAGAAAAATATGAAGCTACTTCAAAGTATTCTAATAGGAGAGCTAATAATAAGGCATAGAAATAATTGAACAAGTTTGCTTCTGGGTAAATGGATCATTTGTAATTGGCTATATACAGGACTTCAGTGACAACCATTTTGTTAGCGTCCACGATAAATGTTCTGTGCTGTTCCCAAAGGGTTGCCTATTCTTTCAGTAAAAGGATGTCATTAAGAAATCAAAACATCCTGAATAAATAAGTTGTAAGAAGGTGTTATAGTAACTTAAAAAATAGAAAGATAAAAAAGAATAAAACTCTTTTGAGTGTCTGTGCCTTTGAGTCTGTTTTTGATTCCTGAGGAGAAATCCCTGCAACTTTCTTGGCAAAGCTTTTAGAAATAATTTTCCATTGTCTTTTTAATTTGGCTGAAAGAGAACAACTGGCCCAATGTCATCCAGATAGCTTTTTTGGTTTTAAGGCAGGACTAGAATTTGTGGTCTCCCACTTTCTACTCTTGTGTCTTTACCACTATACCAACATGGTTCTTAAAAAGATAAAGATAGCTTTAAAGATAAGGATTGGAGTTAAGAGTTAGTGGCAAACACATTTTAGTATACATTTGATTTGTCAGTCGCTTACAAGATACAGGTATAAGAATAAATATAGTTTTTACATGAGATAGATACTTATAAAAAAATAAAAAACAATAGGACAGGGATGGTAGGCACGATTGGTGTGCTTATGCACGTCCCCTACATGCTTCTTAGGAAGAGGTGAGGTCAATAGTAACAGTCTACGGTTAAAGTTTTTGGGGTTTGGGGAAGAAACCACAGAATCAGTTAGAGTATTCCAAACATTGACCACTCTGTTGCTAAAGTCGTATTTTCTGCAGTCAAGTTTGGTGCAGTTTACCTTGAGTTTGTATCCATTGTGTGCTCTTGTATTGTTATGATTAAAGCTGAAGTATTCATTTGCAGGTAGGACATTACAATGTATGATTTTATATACTATATTTAGATCGTACTGGAGGTGGCATAGTTCTATGTTTTCTAGGTCTAGAGTTTCAAGTCTGGCAGCATAAGGTATTCGTGAATTTTCTTGTATTTTCATCCACTCATGCTACAGAGGTTTAATATTATGTGAAAGAGTGGAAGGAAGCAGAGGTGGTATTCAGCAGGTTCTGACCAGTTCTGGAGAATTGGTAGCGGAAATATTGAGTAGTTCGGAGAACCAGCAAATGCCACCTCTGTCTGGAAATTTTACAGTATTTTACAGTAAGATCTTATAGAAATCCCTATTCCTTATGAAAAGTTGAGCAAAGAGGCAGTTGATGCCCTTCTTAATTTATCACTCTATAATCTCATCATAAATTCCTAAAAAAAATACTACATCATAATATCCATCACTGATAATGCCATCATTAGGATCAAACAAAATGTCAAAAAAGCATACATACACAATTCGTTAAATTTTCCAGAATTTCTCATCTGATGTTTTTTGAAAACATGAACATCCTTCCTGGCTATCACTGAATAGCAATTAACCAGATATTCAATATGATATGACTAGAGTCTGTATTTTACATTAGAATGAGCCACTGAATGTAATTTAGTAGATAATGTTCACATGGTGGGCTGCTTCATATACCCATAGTAGTTTAAATCTGGCACTTCTATTCCTGCTCTTCCATTGGCTTAATTAGCAACTTTATGCTTCTCTGACTTGGTTCTAATTGTCAGATGGCCATTTACAGAAATAGCAACCTTTTTTTATCCCACCATGTTTGGAAGGATGAGACATCAGGGTGTAGATTTCTGCAAAAGTTTGTAGTTATTCTGTGGAATAATTTTGGATACTGTTGCTGATGCTTTCCAGTCTTTATTTATTTAAAAACACACGAAAACATAATAGAGACCTAGGAGATGAACAGACCTATGGAACAGCTGTTCTGCCCTACATAGGAGGTACTACAGAAAAAATCAGTAAGAGGCAGGCATCACATCAAGACTGCCTTCAAAACAGACAAAAAAATAGCAGCCACCCTTAGAAACCCCAAAGATAAAATTGACCTGGAAAACCAAGGCATATACGAAGTCCCCTGTGCATCATGCCCGGCTACATACATTGGACAGACCAATAGAAGAATAAGTACCCGCCTGGATGAACACAAAAATGCAGTAAAAAACCTGGAACACACCTCCTCACTAGTCCAACACATGAAAGCAACAGGTCATAGCATCAACTTCAAAGGCACGAAAACCCTAGCCACTACAGAAAACCCCAGCTACAGAATCATCAGAGAAGCCATATCATTTTTCAGGATTTTTAGCGTTTTAATTCATCTTTGTGCAAGTTGCTTTTGGGTGGTTTGCTTGTGCATAGGATGTTAGTAACCTGGTGTCTTATTCTGTCAGCTTCATCTGTATTTAATTTGGTTAGGCTGGATTCTACTGCACATATCATGGATTCTGTGGGGGTTTTTGGGGGTGCTATAGCATAATTGAATTCTTTGGTTAGGACATCTGTTTCTGTTTTGGTGAGTTCTCTGTTGGAAACGTTATATACTATTGTTTAGGTGTTGTTGTGAGTTGTTGGGGCTTTCTTCTCATGTTCTAATTTCTTTAGTTTCTTTATTTTTTTCATTTTTTAAGTGGTTTCAGTTTCAGCTCTCCAAGTTGTAAGTTTGTTTTACCTTATCCCAAAGTAGAGGGTGGATTTTGCTTCTCAATTCCAGGTGTAGTGCTAGCAAATCTTTTTTTAACTGATCCAATTGGAATCTCTTTCTGTGGAGCTGGTTCCTTAGTAGAGCCATTTCAGTTCTTTTCAGGATACGTTTTGTAGCTGCTGTGCTGTGATGAAATGTTAATTTGAAGCAGGTTGGTGTTACATTGTTGTATCTGTAGCTACGTAGGAATTTCAGGTCACATAATATTCTTGCTCTTTTAACTTCCAGCTTCTCATAGCTTTTGATCTGGTATTTATTTCCCCCCATAGAGGTTTTTTTTAAGTTTTTGCGGGTACTTACATGAATGCAGTACTTACATGAACAACAAAATGCAGTAAAAAAGCTGTAAAACACCTTCTCACTAGTCCAGCACATGAAAGCCACAGGTCATAACATCAACTTTTATGGCACCAAAACCTAGCCACTATAGAAAACCCCAGCCACAGAATCATCAGAGAAGCCATAGAGATTGAAAAAAAGACCTGAAAGCATGAATAGAAGAGATGATTCCACCAGACTGTCAATCATTTGAAGCCTGCACTCTCAAATAGAAATTCTCCACACCACAAGCGAGGCAAACACCTGGGTACAAACAGACTCCCCTGATACCTCCAGCCAAACACACCCCAACCAGGCACCCAGATGAAACCCAGCTTCCAAACAAATGATAGCCGTCCTTTTACTCGGAGCCAAGCTGCACTAAAAGCCTCCAATACAGGAACACAATGTTGCCAGCCAATCAAAGCCACAAAACAGACAGAAGATATTAGAAACACCAATCAAGCAGAACACAACAAACTCCAAGACAATAAACACAGACCAAGACTGCCAACCAATCAGGATGAAGAAAAAAACCATTCTGGCTCAGCAGTAGGCAAGCCTCAAATTTAAAACTGAAACGGCTGTGATAGCCTGACTCACAGACGAACTCAATACAGAAGCCTGATGATGGCAGATGAGATTCTGCCGAAACATTGCTACACTTAAAAGCATAATCATCAGGCTTCTGTATTGTGTTTTTTGTAGATTAGTAACTCTAGGAATGGTTGTTCTTTGTTTGTTTCCATTTCCATGGTGAACTTGATTTTGGGGTGTGTGCTGTTTAGTGTGTTAGGAAATTATTTAGGTTTTCTTTTCCATGGGGCCAAATCCACAATGTGTCAATCATGTAATCTTAACCATAGTTTGGGTTTGTGGGTGGCATTAGCCAGGGCTCTGGATTTGAATTCTTCCATGAACAGATTTGCAATGACAGATGACAGTGGTGATCCCATAAGGGCTCCTTCAATTTGCTTGTATCTTTGTCCTTTGTATATGAAATATGTGTTGGTTAGGCAGTGTTCTGTTGGTTTCATGAGGTAGTTCCATAGTTTGGGGCATCTGGAAGATTTTTCTCTTGGGATGATCGTCTGTTGGATCTCTTTGCTTATGTGGCTGGTTATAATTTTCTTCTTGGTTAATTTTTCCAGATATGTGGTTGGGTCTGTGTTTATAGGTTTGTATGTGGAGTCTTGGAGTAGGTCTGTCAATTTTGTTTCGTAGTCTTTTCTATCCATTACTCTGTGGCATTCCCTTTGTCTGCTGAAAGTATGATTATGCTGCTATCCTTTTTAGGGCTCACAGGGCTTTTAGTTTTTCTTGTGCAATTTGCATAGGATGTTGTGCATAGGATGTTAGTAACTTGGTGTCTTATTCTATCAGTTTCATCTGTATTTAATTTAGTTGGGATGGATTCTACTGCACATATGATGGATTCTGTGGAGATTTTTGTGGGTGCTATGCATAATTGATCCTTTGCTTACGACAACTGTTTGTCTTTTGGTGAGTACTCTGTTGGAAACATTATATCCTAATTGTTTCAGGTGTTGTTGTGAGTTGTTGGGGGCTTTCTTGTCAGGTTTTAATTTCTTTAGTTTCTTCAAGAGTTTGTCATTTTTGTAAGTGGTTTCAGTTTCAGCTCTCCAAGTTGTAAGTTGTTTTTTATCTTGTCCTAAAGTAGAGGGTGGATTTTGCTTCTCATTCCAGGTGTAGTGCTAGCAAATCTTTGTTAAACTGATCAATTGGAATCTCTTTCTGTGGAGCTGGTTCCTTAGTAGAGCCATTTCAGTTCTTTTCAGGATACCGTTTAGTAGAGCCATTTCAGTTCTTTTCAGGATACGTTTTGTAGCTGCTGTGCTGTGATGAAATGTTAATTTGAAGCAGATTGGTGTTGCATTGATGTCTCTGCAGCTGCATAGGAATGTGAGGTCACATAATATTCCTTCTCTTTTAACAGAGTTAAAAGATTTGGTGTTGCTCTTTTATGCATGGGGCAGAATTGGAAAGTCACCCCATCATGCAGCTGTCAAGTCTTGAACTCAAGCTGACAGCTTTCCAGCTGAAAAAGCTCATCATCTTTAACCACAGAGCCATCATGCCCCCATGTAAGAACTAAAGAATCAACCAATTTTCTTGGATGAGATGCTTTTTCTCCCTTTTCTTTTGTATAATAAAACTAAGGCACTTTTTTCTAATATGCCAAAGAACTTTTCAAATCAACTTCTGTATTGCAACATGAGACAAACAGATATTAAAACTAAAATGCAGAAACATAAAACTGCCTTAATTGGAGTAAAAAATACAACTTTAATAGCAGACATATAAAGCTATATTTGGGGGTTCCATTGTATTTCTGCTAGATAGACAACTGCAAAAGGAATGAAGCAATGCTTCAACAAAACCATATGCTATTACATTCCCATCACTGTGAATGATATAACATGCTCCAAAGCTTGTTACTGTAATTGTGAGTTGGATGAATCATTTTTCTGCCTTATAATCCATCATGGTCACATTATCTAGAGCCATTAAGGGAAAACTGTTCCTGGACTGCTAGCAATTTGATTACACATGAATTTAAACACATTTCATTTTTTAAAAAGCAACAACATTCAATTCAGCATCAATTATGTAAACATGGTATATTTGTTGAAAAGAAAACATTTACTGGAGCGAATTTTCTACCTAGAAGGCACCAGCTTGGGAGCTTCCTGTTATGGCATGGGTAGTTCTTATGAATTTGTAAAGAAAATGTAGATAGATCAACTGAAGTTGCTGCTTGCTTAGAGTAACCCAAGTTCAAGGCTAACAGTGCTGCAGGAAGTGATTGTAAGACTTATTCATATTTTTCTTTTCTTTCAGCTATCACCGAAGAGCCCTACAATAAAGCCAGAACAGTATGAAATGAATACATCGGCTTTGAAATACTCATAGAATAGGACCATGGATCAGCTGCAGTAAATGTTATTTATTTATTTCTCTATTACTTACTTCTTTACTGTTTACTTTACTTGATCTCAGAACCAATTTGGCACCATGCAACATTTCTTTCCAGATTCCTAAAAAGAGATATCAAGCAAATTAAACCCCAACATGTAAGATTCTACATTTAATTATTTTTTTAAAAAAATTAGACTGCAATATTGTTCCTGCTAAATTACAAATTTAAATTTGTAATTTAGCAAGAACAATATGACAGTCTAATTAAAAAAAAAAGGATTAAAATTTCCAGCCATAATAATCTGATCCACACTAAAATGAAAGGATGCGGAAAAACTGATGTAAAACATTAGGATAGATCATTTGCTGTATGTTTATTTGGCATATGTATATTGTTAAGGGGGCCCACGGAGTAAAAAGGCAGGACGTGACAGGAGCAGATAAAACTCTTTTTATTTGTGTTTAAGTAAAAAGCCGCTCAGTTGCGGCAGGCACCGACTTTTGTAGCTGGTGCTGTCCAAAGCTTCAGCCACTGACAAAAGTTTATTTGTCCCGACAGTGGCTGGGCCAATGAGTGGAGTCTGGCAGTCGACTCCACTCTATGGGCATATATGATAATACGTAACACCCTTCCTCTCTTAGTTATTGGCCATCCAATCAGCACTGGCACAGTGCCAATCAGCACTGGCATACCTTACGTAATCATGTAAGTAGGCAGGCTTCAAGAGGTGCGACTGGACTTGGGGTGGTGACCAGAATGGACAGGTCCACCACTACTCCAGTCCCTGCCTGTGGAACTGTCTGGAAGTTGTCTTTTATATATTCCAAGGGCCTGATTTTCAAATGTATTCTTGAGCTTAATCATTCGTGTTGGATCTTTCTGAAATAATTAAAAATTCAAATGCCTACTACTAAAGGACAATTGAATCAGCTTGCCATTATCCAAGCATTATAGTACATCATTGTAATACTTTACATGGCATGTGCTAATATCTAAGCCAATGCAATACCTACAATGTATTAAAGAATGGATATATAAATATATTTTTTCTAAGTAAATAAGTAAAGATTTCCAACCATTTTTGAACTAAATTATTGTTGCTTTTTAAACTCTACCAAACACCTGTGCTTTCAATAGAAAACATTTAAAAAGTTTACATGCTTGCAATGAATATAGATAAATCCCTAAAAATTCTTTGTCCTTATTTTGTATTCATTAAGTATTCTTTCCAGTCTTTTTCTTTTTAAGCAAGGTATGGATATGAAAAATGGTTATGTAATAAAATAAGCAGTAAACCAAAAGCTTTATCTGGAATCCTTATGTAAAATACCTTGAGTTGCTGTTTATCCACATTATTGATATTCTAGGAAGAATAAACAATTCTGGAATATGAAGAAGTTCACATCTGCCACTGAATTTGATATGATAGGACTCATGACAACAAAGAAACAGATGTATTAAGAGGGTTAATCGAGAGGATTAAACAATAGCTAAATACTTTTTTTCAAGTTGAACAAGAATGGATAGTTTTATTGACAAGTTATAGTTCTATATTAGGGTCATTTGGATTGCTCCAGTAATTTTGCTGTTTTAAAGTTTCAAACTAATTGATTGTTAAAGCCCCTGTCACACTGAACCAACGGATGCAAAGAGGATGTAAAATGGAC
>BHFT01003442.1:0-12679 GCA_004320025.1 Laticauda laticaudata
GTTGCAAATGCCTGAACGATACATAGTTGCAATGATACACAGTTGCAAACATATGAATGATACATAGTTACTACAACTACTACTATTATGAGGGCATTTATTTGAACTGTCATCTTCCCAAAAAAAATGGTAATGGTCATAAGACTAGATGCTAAATGGGAAGCATCTTCCAAACTCTTTTTTTAATGTTCCCAAGTCCAGTAAATATTTGTGACAAAAATCAGATGCATGGTTTCCTGCTATTAGAAGGCAGAAAAAGTACATGGTTTATAACGTAAAATGAAAATAGTAAAACAAAGTAGTGACAGTATTGCCATAACTGTAACAGAAACCTTTCTGACCACTAGATGGCTGCAAACTTTTCCATATCTCTTTGCTTTCATCTAGAGCATGGGTATCAAAACTCGATCACGTCATGGGCTAGATCATGATGTATTGTGACATTTTTTGCCTTTGTGTAGCCAGGGTGGGTGTGGACTGTGCGTGACATATCCACCTCTTGGGCCACCAGTTTGACAGGCCCTATCCCCATTGTTTGCAGTCCACATGAATTAGTCCTAAACATAGTGATGATGGTGGAGGATATCCTCCCATTCTGTTCTTTTCAATCCTCTACCACAAGGGTATTAAACTCACATCATCATGGCAGTGTCATGTGACATATTGGGACTTTTTTCCCCTTCTCTAAATCAGGTGTCGGTGTGGCCAGCATGTGATGCATCCGGCCCGTGGGCCGGGACTTTGACAGCCCTGCTCTACCACACTGCTCTACTATGAAATAATATTAGCTAAGGCTCTGGCCACCAAATCAAATCAAATTGAATGCAAATTTTATTAATAGAATTATGGATCAGTAATACTGAAGAGCATACAAGAAGAATAAAATTAAAATAAGTAAGGGGTACTAGTTGGAAACTGTGTCACTGTTGTACTAATTGTTGCTGTGTTTTCTTAGCAGCAGCACAAAATTAGCTCCTGCATTGATGAAAGCAGGACTGGAATTTCAGAGAGGAAGATTGGCATAATATTTTTGAATCCTTCCAAGGAGGCTTTGCAGTAAGGGCAAAATATAATATTTGCTCAAATTCTTATACAAATTGCAGCAAGCAATACATGTTGAACAGTTTCTATTCCCAGAGTCACATGGAGACCACATGGTTGCCAAAGCAATATGCATTACATATGAGGACCTAGTTCATCAACATAAAGGATTTTTTTTCTTTACAGAGAAGAAAAACCTTGCAAATAACCTATTTAATGGAATTCCTTTTTTCTCCTTGTAGAAACTATATTGGCTCAAAAGTTGACCAGACATAGAATTCTTCCTTGTGACAATAGGGACTTGCACACAATACAAATGACATTTAGAAGTGCGTAATGAGAAAGAAATTGTAGAAAATTCTACTTTTGCACAAAATGAGCTAATGAGAGTTACTTCTTAAATATAAAATGTGAGTCATACATGTTGCCTTGATCTTTTATTTCTACCAAATGTAGGCATTTAATTTCAATTTCCTTAATTAACTAGCAATAGTTTTCATCCCTATAACTTTGGGATTTCAAGCTTTTCCAGAAAGGATGTAATTCACTGGCAACAGCTGCTAATCAATAAGCCATAGAGCTATACTACAGCATGACATTTGAAAGTGTAATGACATAACAAATAGAAAACGGCTGCTTAATTTTGTTCCCAATCCACTTGATGCTTCCTGGCATCCTTCATAACCTAAGGCATAACTTATACAGAAAAAGGTTTTTCTGTTTCTGAGGACTAAACAGCAAAGATCTTGGTTGTAGTAATTGCATTTCAGTAGAAGATTTACAACCTGGGAGCAAAAAATATCCATTATTTTTCCAGTTCATTCTCAATGACTCCATAGAATTTTTAAGAAAATAAATGGAGACTGCTGTCTCTATGATTATGAAACAGGTCCAGGCATTTTAAAAAGAACAAATACCAACTTTGTCAATGTATTTATTCACTCTCCCAATTTAGCTGAACATTCTATCAAAGAAGCTTTAGTTCAATACCTGTTTCCATATTCCCTACACTTGCTCAAAATTGTACATAAAAAACATGATCTGTTTTGGATATTACACTATCCATTTGTAAGGAAGTAAAATGTTTATGTAATATTACAACATTGGAAAGTGGTATATAACCCTAGCTATTCAAACATATATCATCAATCATCATAATGATCAAGTATGAAGGTATATGTCTAGAACTATTTTTAATAAGCAAGTGTAATTTTTTTCCCTAAAATGTTCACATCATTCTGCATATTAAAAAGAAAAAATCAATTTCTCAGAGGAGAAACTTCTGTTTAAAGTTGGATCAAGAATTTCATTAAATCCATCAACAGTTATCATGTAATTGTGAGTCATGAGGACATAATGGCTTAAGCAAACATGAAATATAGCAGGTCATCTAATTTAATCCTATAATTATTGACTATCACAACTATGCCTTTTATCCAAAGTCTTAATCACCAGAATAAGATAACAGCCTTCTGCATCTTCTCTTACTTGCAACACCTTTATGAGCTAATGTAGACATTTCCTTTTTTGGAACACCATTAATATAAACCTCTTTGATTCAATCTTATTGCAACCTATTTTTCTCCTCACTGCTACAAGCACCAATGACCTCAGAAGGAGAGTAATGTTAATGCTAACTTTTTTTCCTCATTCCCTTGTCAGTCTCTTTCCCTTCTAGTATTCTTCCTCTTCATGCTTCCACGCAGCCTCTTCATATATTGCTGATTCTCTCCTTCTGGCTTCTCATAATTTCTCATCTTTTCTCTTTCTTCATTCATGCCACTAAACATTACAGGCTATGCATTTTTAAACAAATCAATAATAGCCCTTCATAGAAGACTGCACTGCTTTAAAACACAGTGGCATATGTTTTCTATCCTACCTTTCTTCATTCCACAAGACAAAGCACACCAAAATTTCAGTCTTAAAAGAGGAAGTTCTAGCAACACCTAAATCTATTTGTTACATAAATGGATAAACAAAATCTAAATGAGTTACCTGTAATTAATTCTACTTTGCATACAGCAGATATCATCTACATAAAATTGACCACAGAAGTCAAGGTCAATATTATTTATAGATACCCAACACAAACGTTTTGGAGATTCCTCATACAGATGGATTTCAACATTTGTATCTCATGATGAAGCTTGTTCTCATGAGGAAGCTAATAGTTGCAGTTCTGAGGTTATTCCAAGGGGTCCCAAAGGAATTCATTATTCTTATATTGCAGCTGCTAAATATTACTCAAAGAGGACATGAAAGCTCAAGGAATCCATAATCAAATTCATGAAAAATCAGTTAAACATTGGAACTCCATATTAAAAAATAAAATTACAAAAGGGAGAAGGAAGTTTGAGAGAGAAAAAAAGATAATTGTTGCTAGGATTCAAACCAGAAACATTATCACAAAGCAGGAGTTGATGGTCTAATTCTGATAGGGTGAAGGGATAGTCTTAAAGATACGATAGAGCAGGGGTGGTCAAAATCATGTTGTCATGTCAGTGTCATATGACATATTGTGACTTTTTCCCTCTTTAGTTAAACTAGATGTGGGCGTGGCCAGTGCAGAAAATAAAGGGTGGGGGAAGGGGAGCAAGAAACACATGAATTGTCAGAAACATAATGCTTTACCCCAGATAATTATTTGGAGTAATTTTTCAGCTCAGTTTTTACTTGGGAAGCTTCAACTGTCAGGGAAGGAGCTTTTAATTTTTCAGATTTAAATATGTACCATAATGTGTATATTATTTCATAGATCTAGAAATCATACATTTTGGAATTGAATTATTTCGCCACTCATTATAAACTCAATGCCAGTAAGTATTATATTAGCTACAACCAATATACTCTTTTTAGTTTTAATCTTATGTTCATGCTAAATAAACTTTCCAGGAAAAACTACACTTGAAAAAGGCAAGTCAGTTATTGTATTGAGACATCTGTATAGAGTATGGAATGTGCGTGTGTGTGTAATCATTTTTGTTGTTACTTGTGGAGTTGGCATGAATACTTTATGACAAAAAAAAAAAACCCTGGCAATATTTTCAATTAGCAGTTATTTTCATTTTTTAGATATGGACCAGTGGCCCTAAGTGCATGAGAATTCTTCTATCTTTAGAGTATAATTCATGTTCTTTACAAAATAATGGATATAACAACTGCTTATAAATCTGAGGTTCAAGGGTAAAGGAAGATACAGTATCAAGAACTGTAACATTCAGCATATGATCTAAATCTAAAATATAATTTTCTATCTATCACATTTCTACAGATTTACAACTAATTGAACAATAGCAGTACAACATAGTTGTGGAATACATATCATTTTTAGGAAGAAATTGGGTTAATTTTTGGATGTATAATTTTCATAATGCAACAATTGCTTCAAACAATGTAATAGTACATATTCTGGATTCCTTTTGACTTATATAAGAACAATGTAATAGGATATTGCACAAACAACAACAAGATACTGCTAGGCATGAAGGATACCTGTTCTATACTACTTACTTAGTGTGGTATTTGCATACAAGAAAGTTTTAAAAAATGTATGCAAGATATATATATTTCTGGGTTTGGTCTTTATTTGCACATAATATGTTTCTTGAAAAATTAACAAAATTAATATCTCTATACAGATTAAACTATGCTGTGCTTTCTGATGTATGTATTGCCATAATAAATAGATAATTTTCTAACATCCCCAACTACCAGTTTGAAGAAAGAAACTGAAAATAGGAAGAAAATGGTAATATGTTTAGCATGACAATGCCTGATTAGTTGCATGGACCCAGTGAAAATAATATCACTGAGTATAGGTACAGTATCCCTGTTCACTATTCATTGTTCTGTTTCAGTCCATTTGCTAAAGTCCAGAGGTTATTGAACAGCTTGATAATTACTTTTAACTTCTCTCAGTTTGTTTCAATTGAGTTCTTTGTTCTGCATCAATTAAATTGAAAATATTGATCCTTTTTAAACACTGCATTAAGCCCATGTTCCACTGCATCAACGGATGCAAAGAGGATGTAAAATGGACAAAAAAGCTTGCCATCCGTTGGAAAACGCAATGAATCCGTTGTGTACTCACTGCGTACCTGTTTCATATGCTCTATCCGTCAAATATCCGTCTACTGCTATTTCATCCGCTCAAAAAGTTTTGAGCTGCACAAAACTTTTTGAGCGGCGGATGAAGCTTACCATGCGCGTACGATGTACATCTTGCCAACATCATACAGGCACAAACGTTCGACGTCGTTGTACATCCATTACATGTCTGCTGTGTCCTCTGCGGATCCTCTGGCCATCCATCATCACTCACATCTGGCTGCAGCTGAAAGCAAAAAGGAGGAGAAGTGAAAGGTACATGGAACGTCCACACAGCGTTAGTAGCATGGAAATGGAAAGGATGTAAGCGGATGCATCTTGTATATAAGCATTAAAATGGACAAAAATGTCTGTTATTGGGACGTATCTCGGATATTTAGGATGTCTGGAGTATGCCTAGAGTATGTGGAAGGACACCTAGCGGAAAACTGATATTTCTATAAAAAGAGGGAGGAAATCACCTGGATTTCAGAATGTAGTCCAGCAGCCGTGGTGTACAGACCTCTTTTACCCTTGGTCTTGCTCTTCCACATAATCCACTGATCTCCACCATGGATCATCACACACTCCTTATGGTAGATGCCATCATTCAACACCAGAACAAAGGCCTCTTTCAGATTATTTACCATTTTCTACGCAGGAGAAGAAGGAGATGTCCAAGAGCTGTGTGGGTCTTATGATGGATCGGGAGAAGATGAAGTTTGGACTCTATGACAAGCTGATGGTGGAGCTGAGGAATGAAGACACTCGTGCATTCCAGCACTTCATGAGGATGCCACCAGCCATGTTTGACGAAATTGTTTGCGCGTCGTGAGACCCAGGTTGACCAAGCCGAGCACCAACTTCTGTCCCAGCCTGGACCTTGGACTGCAGGTGGCACTGACTCTATTACCACGCCTCTGGAACCACACACAGAAACATGCGTATGCCTGGAGGGTGCCCACACACACACATCAGCAAAGTGGTCAGAGAAGTGGTGCAGGCCATATTGAAGAACACGTGGAGGAGCTCCTCCAGTGCCCTCCACTGAAGAAGGCTGGAAGAAAGTTGCAGAGCAGTGGTATCAGAAGTGGAACTTCCCCCACACTGTTGGAACCTATGTATGAGAAAGCACGTGGCCTGCAAAGCACCAGCCAACTCAGGGTCCAATTAATTTCAACTACAAGGGCTTCTTCAGCATCATCCTCTCTTGCCATGGTCGATGCTGACTACAAGTTCATGTCATCGATTCTTCAGGCAATGGGTCAGCTTCAGATGCCCAGGTAAATAATGCCAGTGACCTCAAGGAGGGGCTGGAAATGCAACCTCATCATGGACTTCCCAGATCCAGACTCCCTGCCAACGACACACAAGATGTGCCCTACTTCATCTTGGGGGATGACACCTTCTTCCTCAGAAACTACCTCATGAGCCCTACACTTCAAGTGCCTCACCCGTGAAGAAGGATCTTCAACTACAGGCTGTCCAGGCAAGGCGGGTGGTGGAGAACACCTTTGGCATCCTGGCCAACAGGTTCCAGGTACTTCTCACCACCATGCAGCATCACCCACAGACTGTGAGGAGCATCGTGGAAGCTTGCTTGCATCTTGCACAATCTCATGCGCACCCGCTACCCAGTGTTGCAGAACAGGTTTTTGCACCATAAACAAGGGAATGGGGACATGGAACCTGGTGAATGGAGGCAAGGATGAAACCTGATAGACACTGTGGATGTACAAGGCCCCAAAAGAGCTTCACATGAAGGGAAGAAGCAGCGCAACCTCCTGAAACACTGGTGCAACTCCCAGCTGGCAGTGGAGTGGCAAGACAGGATGGTAGATGCTTAATGGATGCTTCCTTGAGCCTGTCTCATAACACTGATGAGATTGTGCCATGTATGTTGAGTGGCCCAACAATGAATAGGGCATTAATAAAGAGCTTTGTTTATTTGAAATGTGTTGATCATGATTAAATTGTTATTGGATAAAAAGAGGGCCATATGTGTGGCAGCTGGAAGGGTGGACCATACGTCGCCACTTGCTTGCACTAGAGGTTTATCTATCCACAGCTATCCTTTACCCATACCCACAGCTATCGCTTACCTATCCCCAATATCCTTACCATCCCACAGCTATCCCATTAGCATCCCACAACTATCCTTACTAATCCACAGCATGCAGGCTTAACTCTTTTTCAAATTTTACCAACACTTTATCAGTAAATAAAATGAACAAGTGTGTGAAGAAAGCTAACCTTTATTAATAACTGTCTTAAGTAAACTGTATGACTCTTATAAAAAGCAAAATGAACCAAGTAAAGTGTCTTAAGCAAAGATAAAGTGAACAAGTAAACAACTCAGTCTCTGGCACTATTCTCAGTCAACTCTGGAGGCATGTCCATGGTCTCTGCTGTCTGAGCAGCCAGGGACTGTGGAGGTGGCTTGTGGCTGGGAAGTGGCTGGTCTCAGGTGCCATTTGGGAGGTGCCTTGGCCCAAGAGTTAGCAACAGGGATGGTGTGTTTCAGGAAGTTCTCACGAGATGAGTCTGACTCAGTCCAATGAGGTTGAGGAGGCCTTCCTCGAGGACCTGGGATGTCAGGCAACAGTACTGAAGACAGATTTTCTGTTGAGGGGCTTGGCTGTGGGGTGGAGGAAGGAGGAGTGTAGTGGGGCTGTCTGGTCTGCAGCTGGGTGAGGTGAGGCATCTGTAGCAATGTGATGTACTGGGCCTGGACTGGGAAGGGGTGACTCTGCTGTGGGAAGTCCTGGATACTCGTAGCCTTGGTAGATAGAGAGGCAGTTGAAAGCCATGGAAGGGCTGGACATCACCTGGGGTGGAGAGCAGTCCTGGGAGTGGGGTCGGGCAGTTCAGCTGGGCCTGGAGGGTGGTGCAGAAGTGCTGTGATTTTTCTCCTTCATCACCTGGTACTGGGCTTGGCAGGTCCATGAGGGTCTGGCTCACATACGTGATGAGGGGCTTGTGGTTCGAGGATGGTATATCGCTGTGGACCAGCTGAGAGAGAAGATCTGTGCTGGTTTTAATTGTGTCCCTGATCTCCAGCAGGACAGTGTGGCTCTGGCCCTCCAGTCTGCCTCTTTGCCTGCTTTCTGTGGAGGTGGAGCTGGGGGTGGGGGTGGGTGGCCTCTGGCTGCTGCTTCTTCTTGCTCCATTTGAGACAGGGGATCCTCCACATCCTCTGGCATGGGGAGTGCAGCTGTCGGGGGGGGTCTCTGCGTGGGGCCATCCAGAGACACCTGCCTGGGCATGGTAGCTCTCTCCTGACTGGAAGAGGACGGCTGGTGCTGTGGGCTGTCTGAGGGAGAGGTTGACAGAGGGGCTGCTCCTCAGTGGCGGACCTCACCCTCCAGGAAGCTGCACTTGACCATTATGTACATCTCCCAGTCAGTGAGCTTGACAGCGGCCTGCCCAGATTTCTTCAGGTGCAGCTTGCCATACCAGGTGTGCATGTGCTTCCACCATCCCAGGAGTACATTGAAGTGTAGCCCAGCGGCTCTCTGCCTTGTCCTCCACGCTGCCTGCTTCCTCTTGGTGTCGTGATAGAGCCTGTGGCCCTTTCTCCACAGGTACTCATTCTCCTCAGCCATTCCAGCACCTCCTCCTCATGGTCCTCGGAAATGGAGTACTGTTTCCTCTCTCCTTCTCCTGCCTTGCCTCTTCCTCCCTCTGGCAGGGGCTTCAGGGCCTTCACCAGCAGGCTTTGAGGGCCTTGGGGGCTGGTCCACCACAGCAGCAGCAGCAGCAGGAGAAGTATCAGCAGCATCAGGAGAAGCACTAGTAGCACCAGCAGCACAAGCAGCACCAGCAGCACCAGCAGGAGAATCACCAGCATCACCAGCAGCAGCAGCACACCAGCAGCAACACCAAGCAGCAGCAGAAGCACCAGCAGCTTCAGAGTCAGTGGCCAGGGGGTGAGATGGTGGTTCTGTCCTTCTTGCCAGGGCTGGCAGGAGTAGGCACAGGCTTTCTTTTCTCCCTGACTTTCAAACCATGGTGTTCTTTCAAGATGTCTCTGGCAGCAGGTCTTTCCTCTGAATGGTGACTGCTTGTGAGATGCATACTTTTATATCCACGGAGCTGATGCAATTCATCCTCCCGCATGCGCATGTGCTTTGCATCCGCTACGCATCCGCTATGCATCCTATAGGCGTCCGTGATGCATCCGCATCATCCGCTATGCATCTTCTCCTTCCGCTATGCATCCGCTTCCCTATTCTCCCCCGGAAGCCCTTTGGATGTGTCATCCGCTTCCATCCGCTTCCATCCACTAGGCTTCCTAAGAACATCCGCTTATCATCCTCGCTACGTACTACCCTCTTCCATTCCTTTCCGTTGTTGTCCGTTCTGTTTATGCAAATTTGGGGCACTTTTGAGAGCAGCAAACAATGGATGGAGCCACCCCCTAAATTTTGCTCGTCTGCTGTGACCTTTTTGCATACGTTTTGCATCCGTCGGCCAGTGTGACCTTTAGAAGCCTTGCTTCTAGCCTTTAGAAGCCTTGAGAAGACAAGAAGGGATAATCTCTGCTCACTATTGACACTTTTTTTGAGTGAATGGGAACATGAACTAAATGAGGCTAATTTTGTTTCATTGTTATTTCATAAAAATGAAGGGAAATGTCAACTGTATTTGGGATTTTGATTTTCACACAAGAATGTCACATTTGGAAATGAGATAATGCCTTTGGGCATGGTACAGGAATGCTAATTTGATTTCTTTGTTGATTAAATGACGCCAGAATATATAAGTAAAACTACCTACCAGTACAATAATCACAGTCATTTCCAAATATTGAAAGCAAAAAACAAAGAGGCTTAAATTTGATTGAAAATAAGAAAAAGGAATGTAACCAATACTTTACAAAAGAGCTGCATTTTTACAAATAAATTAAAAAAAAGCTGAGTGGATATAATAAGAAAATAATTTTTCATATTATTACTGCTTAACTGAAATATCTTACAGTTTCCTAGAGATGATATATTTTTTTAAAATGATTTTAAATAAATTATTTTTAAGATGTAAAACTTTCTTCTCATACTAGAAGAGACATAGTTCAAAGCACATTTGACTTGTTTCTCTCAAGATAGAACTATTTGTGGTCCTTTTTAGCCACAAAGAGAAGATTAAAAATCTTTGCTTCTTTTTAATTAATCATAGTTTAGCATCATCCCAAAGACATGGCAAGTTCTGGCTAGCTTTAATTGTGGTTTACAAAAATAGGCCACCTCTGCCTTAAATTTTATCTTCTTTTCAATCTCATACTTGGACTTTCAAAATTAGAATAGTTTCCTTGATAACTTGTTCCTCTGAATTTGAGCTGACATGAAAAAAAAGTGATTCCCCTTAATTTGTTTGATTTGCTTACTGAACCACATCTAAATGTGCTCAAATTAACTCAATTAAAACAGGTAAATTTAATGAGTTGGTAAAATCAAAATGCACAGCACAAATTAAGAATGTATGTAATGAAACAAATTTCCCTTCAGTTTGAACATGGAATCTAATCAAAGTTTTTTGACAGCTATTTTTGGTAGCAGAATATAAAGTTCATCGGAATCTCAACATATATAAAGAAAAGAAATGGGAATGGCAAGTAGATATCACAAAATTATTTGATCTGTAGCTCACTGCTATCTTCCCTTTTCTATTATCCTCCACCACTTATCTTCAAAATACAGTTGACATGCTTGAAGTACCAAACTATGACATTACTTATCTTTTGGAAACTGGATGTGGAATTAACTCTCTATTTCATTTAATGAAAGAGCTTGGCAATCAATTTACTTTCTATTTTTTTCCCCATAAAGATGCTCTAGATAAAATCAGTAGAAAGGCATACAGAACATGGCCTTCAGGATTAACCCTCAAGTGTTTCATCCTATCATGTAATCTGTGTACTGAATTATCATTTATTTTACATTTTCTTATTTTGTTTTGAGTATGTTTGGTTTTAGGGACTGGAAAAAAATAACTTCTTAGTAAGCTTGAAAAAAGTGGAATAGATAGCACTACCACTAGATGGATTTGCAACTGGCTGACAAACTGTACTCAGTGAGTAATGGGTTAAAGTCTACATGGAAGGAAGTAAGCAGTGGGGTTCCACAAGGTTCTGTCTTAGGCCCAGTACTCTTCAATATCTTCATTAATGACTTAGATGAGGGAATAGAAAGAGAATGTACCAAATTTGCAGATGATACTAAGATGGCAAGAATAGCTAACACCCAAGAATACAGGCTCAAGATTCAGATGGATGTTGACAAACTAGAACACTGGGCTGTATCTAACAAAATGAAATTCAATGAATAAAGAATATTCAATATTCTTTATAATATACAATAATGAATATATAATAAGGAAAAGTAAAGTCGTACACTTAAGGCAAGAAAAACTAAAAGTACTCATATAGACTGAGTGAAACCAGGCTCAATAGCAGTAACTGTGAGGGGGATCTTGGAGTCTTAGTGAACAACCAACTAAATATGAGCTAGCAGTGTGCAGCAGCAGCCAAAAAAGCTAATGCAATCCTAAATTGCATTAACATAGGAATACCATCAAGATCAAGTGAGGTACTAATACCACTCTATAAAGCCTTAGTAAGACCACACCTAGAGTACTGCATCCACTTTTGTTCACCACNAGTAAGACCACACCTAGAGTACTGCATCCACTTTTGTTCACCACATTATAAAAAAGATGTTGAGACTCTAGAAAAAGAACAGAGAAGAACAACCAGGATGATTAGGAGACTGGAGACTAAAACCTATGAAGAACGGTTACAGAAACTGGGCTTGGCTAGTCTAGTAAAGAGAAGAACCAGGGGAGACATGATAGCGGTCTTGCAATATTCCAATATGCCACAGAGAGGAAGAGGTCAAGCTATTTTCTAAAGCACCTGTAGGCCAGACAAGGATTAATGGATGGAAACTGAACAAGGAGAGATTCAACCTAGAAATAAGAAGAAACTTTCTAATAGTGAGAACAATCAACCAATGGAACAGCTTGCCCTCAGAAGTTGTCGGAGCGCCATAACTTGAAGAAGAGTTTGGACTGCTATTTGTCAGAAATGGTGTAGGGTATCTCACTTGGGCAGGCGGTTGGACTAGATAAGGTTCCTTCCAACTCTGATTATCTGTATCTGGGAGGAGGGGGATTTTTCCATGAATTTCTTTGAAGCCATAAGATTAGTCATTTTTATATTTATCTATATTAGCACACAAGAGAAAAGAGTGATATTGAGGAGAGAAAGAAAGAATTGTAAAATCTCTATTTGTGAGGTCTAGTCTGCACTGAAAATGGTTGTCATTATGTAACTAAACAATATTACAAAAACTAAAGGCCCTGTCACACTGGCTGCCGGATGCAAAACGTTTGTAAAAAGGACACAACGGACGAGCAAAATGTTCCATCCGTTGTTATCTGTTCTCAAAAGTGCCCCGAATTTGCTTAATCAGAGCGGACAACACGGAAAGGAACGGATGGGGGGAGGACGTAGGGTGGATGGAAAGTGGATGCTCCACGGAAGCCTAGCAGA
>BHFT01003443.1:0-24567 GCA_004320025.1 Laticauda laticaudata
GTTTAGGTCCGTTAGGACCGACCAGGGGCGAAAATATCATCTGCGATCTCAGAGCCCCGAGATCGCAGCTGTAACACTGAGATGAAGCTCCGCCTTCTCCTGAAAAGACCTTCTATCTGATGTCTGTAGGAATCCAGTTGTGTTCATTTCTGTACATGAGTAGAAAGCAGATTTTAATTTTGGAGAAAGAAAAGAATTTGTCTAAAAAGTCCATTAGTCCCTTTAGTTTAATAAAATAAAATGTATTTCATTTTATGAGCCACCTAGAATCGTTTGAAAGTTGGGTGGTGCTTAAATCTTTAAAAATGATAAAATAAAATACTGAAATACTGTATATTATTATCATTTACAACATTTCCATGCTTTCTCTTTTCCCATCTATGTTTTATTTCTAATTAAGCCTGAATAATATATTATACTAATAATATATCAATTATATCCTAAAATCAGATAAAAAGTAGTGTTGGACTTTAAATGGATTGGTTTTTTGTTCATGGGGGAAAAAGAGATTACTAAGGCCTGAAAAAATTGCACCCCAGCAGTGAATACTTTAGTAATGTATTGACATTTCACAGTTTCTGCCATCTATCCTCCTGATGCTAGGAAAGGAAAAGTGTTTTGTGTCAATATCTTTAATTAAGAGTTTATTGTACCCAACATGTTTTGCTTGCATGGTTCAATCTATCACCTCCTTATAAAAAGAATTGTGGAAATATGGGCTGAGAAAGTGATTTTGTTTGACATCTTGGAGATTTCTGCCAGCTAGAGAGGATAGTGACAAGCCACATATCACCGGCATTCTCAATCAGTTTTATATAAAATATAATTTATATAATTCCATTGTGGCTACTAGAAAAAAAACACATTTCTCTATATAGAAGTAGCTGCCAGAGTGAACAAATAAAATATTTGCTGTTAAGTGTACTTCCAAAATAAAAAACTGGACCTTCCTCTGTCCTTATAATTTTTAAAAAATGTGATTAGAACTCTGTTGCTCTATTCTTGATGCAGCAGCAGAAAACAGGACATCTGAACACTCCAGTTAAGGACATCAAGCAAACAAGACATAAGTGACATGGTTCAAACTTCTAGTGTTGGACATAAGTCAAAACAGATGTTTTCATTCTTTTTCTTCTGAGTACATTGACATGTTTCCAGAAGATGTGCCTATGTCTATGAACATCTGTGTTTGCATTTAAACACAGGTTTAAAAAAAGTACTTTGTTTACAATCTAACAGTTTATACCTAGTGCCTCAGACCAAGTAAATAATACACCAGGGACAATTTGTGCTCATTTGTTATTTCTTGGAAGTCTGGATTTAAGCTAATCTCCAAAATTTAAGTTTACTCTACGAAAGAGATGATATGAGGAACAGGAATGCACTACAAATGAAGAGAAAGTGTGAAAATTTAATTTGAATAGCAAGAGGACAATAATGCCTTATGATTTCAATACAATATATTGTTGCCTAGGTTTCTGACCTACAACCAGTAGTTAATTCCACTCAACCAAATGATAGTGGAAGCTATCAAAATACCATGTGGCTAGGTACCAATAGTGAATAACCCAACTAGTCAAAAGGTAATATACCACTGCTGAAAAAAAAGAAGGGAAATAAACAGAGGTTGTGGAGATATAAAAACTAACAAGAGGAGAAGCAAACAGAGAAGCATGAGAAATGATATCTAGTTTGGAAAGTGTATGCTTCCTAACAGAAGTGGTATTCGTGTGAATCCTAATGCTTCAATCTGTTTTTCCCCCATGACTATGTTTTACTATGTTCCAGTCTAAGTATTGGAATATATTTTGTCATTGCTATTTGATTTTTTTCTCAAAGCTCAGTGCCAGTACAGGAATAACCATATCAGCAATGCTACAATACAGACAGGCATCTCCTCTGGGCAAGGAGTCATATTGTAATAGACAATGACACAAAGTGAACAGCACTGTGTCATGTATGGCAAGGAAAGAATTTAAAAATAACTTTCTGAGGTGAATAAGGTTTTTGGAAGCTAAATAAAATTTATGCAAGAGTTTTCTTTTAGTTTTTATGTAATTCTACTAAAAATGGCAGGAAAGACAGTTGTTCGTTTTCAGCAGAAGTGATGAAGGGTTCACGGAGGGCATCAGGATAGCATGAGAAACTTTTCAAACTGCATGTCTACTTCTTCCAGACAGTGATGAACCTATTGGAGTCTTGTTTAATCTTAACCTTAATTGGTGCTGTTTATGAGATATATCATTTCAGAGTACTGAAATGACCTCAAAGGTTTAGTAATAATAATAATAGTTTGGATTTGAGTATAGTAACAACTACTGGGAACATTAGGTTGAGAAGGTTCTGGAGAATTAAAAAGTCAAGATCTTGTGGGACTTCAGAATTCAGATGGACAGGCACTTGACTCACAACACACCTGACATAACAATAGTTGAAAAGAAAAAGGGTTGGTTCATTGACATTGCAATACCTGGTGATGCATGAATTGTAGACACACAAGAAAAAAAATCACAAAGTATCGGGCCTTACAAATTGAAGTTGAGCGACTTTGGAAAAAGAAATCATGTGTTATCCCAATTGTAACTAGAGCCCTTGGAGCAATACCTAAAGGGCTGCCTCACTATTTGGAAAATCTGAATTTATCAGACTTGAATACCATGATTCTACAAAAAACCTCCCGACTTGGAACAGCTTATATCCTCTGACGCTACCTGAACAGTTCCTAGATCCTTGGTTAGGACTCGAGCTATTGAGCTATCAACCAGCCCCAAAGGCTGTGAATCTCACTAAAGATTTAACTATCAACAACAATCTCACTAAAGATTTAACTAACTAACTAACAATAACAACAACAACAATAATAATAATAATCCCCCCTTAACTGCTTAACTGCTCCAATGAAGCTGAGAGCTGTGCTGGTGGTAGTACAAACTACCAGCAGGTCCAACCATGTCAGAGAGGTCTAGGTTGAGGAACAGAACTGAGTGCACCCAACAACCCATGCAATGACTCATGGTGAAAACACAACCGAACAAAGCCTATACCAGCTCAGTTGTTGCCCAGATTTACAAGGACCACATTGGGTGTTGGGGAACCTGGGCATCTGTCGACAAGTGGGCTACAGGCCATGGGTCCCATAGCTGAGCAACCAGGGCATGGGCCTGCAGGACTACTGGAAGCTGACAACCTCAGAATTGGCAGAAATACACCATGTCAGAGAACTGCACTGAAATGAAATGCTACTACAAAGCAGAACAAGAAAAACCAAAAAAGGATGTACAAGTTATAGAAACAAGAATACCCAGACTCAAGGATAACTGAATTACAAATAGCCGATCAGTGACAGTTCATCACTCGGAACAAAGTGTTCAGTGAAGTCAAACTTGAAGAACTAAGGAAAAATTGTGAAATGGGAACACAGACTGCTGAACAGCAGATTGCTGAAGTGGTAGCAAAAAATACCCCAATAACATCTGGAGCAACTGAACAGCATGAATTCAAAGAAAATGTAGATATTTTGCAAAAACAGGATCAACAAGGGCCTGAAGTCATCACTGAAACACCAGGAGTACTCAATGGCAGGCAGCAAGAACTGAAAGCTAAAATCTTGGCACATGCTGCAACAAATGCACAAAGAAGGCTTCCAAAATTGAAGACAGTGCCTATAAAACATTTGGCGCCATTGATGATAGATGTGAACTATGCATGTGCAGCAGTCCAGATAACATCATTTGAACAAACAAATGAACTTGCCTACAGTACAGCAGTCAGAGTAACAGAAGATCTGGGGGTTCAACAGCCACAGCCCCCTAGAAAATTAACTGGAAAACCACAATGGAAAATCAGGTTGGAGTTGAAAATCAAGACCCTGCGAGCAGATGCAAGCAACTTGAAGCATTTGCAGGAGAAAAAACTGAAGAACAGCAAGATCAAGAAACATCTGCTAAAAAATATAGGCTCAGCACAAGAAAAATTGATAAAGCATTAGAAATTGTGAAGCAGCAGATAACAGCAACAGCAAGAAAAATTTAGAGATACCAAGACAGAGTCATCCAGTACAATTGTTCCAATCAGACCAAAGATGGTTCTATCAGAGTCTGAATCAGAGGGGGATACGAAAATTGAAAAACCTGAGAAAATGGCAACTACTCAGTTTTGGAAGAAACTGTAGAAGACAGAGAAATGTTACAACAAAAATGCTGGGTGGATCAGAGACTTTGAGATGAAATTCTCCAAGAACAAAATGGACCAACTGGAAATAACTACTGAAATGATAAGCAACAGAATGAAAATAGTCAATGAACTGGACATTGACTGGCAAATGATGCAACTGAATGCTGTTGCCAAATACTGACCAGCCTGCACGGAAAATTGCCGAACAATTCAATGAAATCTGCAACAGCAAACATCAATAAAGTGGTTATATCAGCTAGGACCCTACTTTGATACACGAAGGATCCAGCAATAGAATCAACACTTGCAAATTAACATTGACTGCCAACTATGTTCAATACTGCTTTGACGCCGGTCATCATGCTGACAAGTCCAGGATCTACCTAGAGAGCAATAACATCTTGCCGAGTTAGAAGCAGAAAGGAGTAAACAAGGAAGCCAAGGCACAAAATAATGCCAGCTCTGATCAACAAGGATTCTAGAGAATCTGTAAAAGCTGAAAAAACAAATCCTGGCCATAAATAACGAATTGACTACAGGAAAACATTTGATTCACTAATCTTCACAGCTAGATCATTCAAGTGCCTGATGTCATCATATGCAAATTGCATGGCACTTTCACTGCAATGCGATGTAAGCACTCGGAAAGCAAAACTGTTTTACGTACAGTGAAATCTACGGACTGGTCAACATCAAAAGAGGGATTTTGTCCAGGATGATTCTTTGTCACCTTCTGCTGTCATCATCACCAATGACTGCCTGTAATAATTTTACAGAAACATAACCTGTGGTTAGGTCAAAGCTAAAAATTCATTGAAAGATTTTCACCTGCTATAACTTGGATTGAATCAAGAAGTTATAAACGGAAAAATCGGAAATGCTTAAATCCAGTTCATTGCTCAATATAGTTTGAATTTTCAGCACTGACATCAGCATAGAGTTTCGGCTTTAAAATGATGTGACAGTGGCGCTGAAGATAAGGGAAAAATCAAAGAAAGCTGATAGAATCAAATGTCCATGTGACAAAACTATCAAAATGCACCAACCTCGAAAGCCTACAAAATACTTGGGCATACTGCAGCTGGACAATGTCAAGCAGGCCAAGTGAAAAATAGTGGCCAATGCTAAGAATACAAGGTCAGAACTCTAAAAAGCAAACGTGTGCTATAATACCTGGGCCATACCATAATCAGATATAATCGCTGGGATTGTATAACTGGACCCAGGTAGAGCTGGACATCCTAGATAGGAAAATACAAAGAAAACTGATGGACCAACATACTTGCTGGCACTCTGACCATACCTATGTGCTGCATACGTTGACAGGCTATATTTCGCCAGAAAGTAAAGATGGCAGAATGAGTTTGCTAAGTGGAATCAGACACTCGAAGAAGAGAAGCATGGCTGCAGATTAAGTTGAAAGAACCAAGTTGAATCAGTTTTGCATGGAAGTGCCAGTAGGAAGTATTTTGTATACAGGATGTTTTAACAGGTGGCACCTAACCTCCAGAAGAGAATTCAAAAGCTTTTTATTGGAATTAGTACCGGAAAATATACATAAAGTGCCTGAAATATTTTGTTGTTAAGTCTTAGCCCCTGTCACACTGCACCAAATGGATGGAAAGAGGATGTACACAGAGGAGAGAAACGCTTGCCATCTCGTTGATTAAGCGCAATGCATCCATTCTGTAACCACTGCATAGGTTTTGCTTCCTCTTATCTCATCACAGCTATGCCATTTACTGACGTTTTATCGCGCTCAGTAAAAGTTTTGAGCTGGCTCAAATTTTGAGCGGTAAAATTATCCAATTCGTCCAATCGGCATCCGTAGGCATCCGCTAGGCATCCGTTCTGCATCTCGTTACGCAATCCCTATTCGCTAGGCATCGCTGCACATCCGTGCAACTCCCATCTCGTCAGCGTAAACTGGACAACAAAGGGAGGAACGTGGAAGGACGCAGAACGGATTCAGAACGGATGCCGTAGCGGATGCAGAATCAGAAACAAAGCATGTAAAATCGGAAAAAAAACAGACCTATCTGGATATTATAGAATTTCCTAGAAGGAGCCTAGAGGATCTAAAAGGACACCTAGGAAACCTGATACTGCCTATAAAAAGGGGGAGCAACTCATCTGATCTCACTTTCAGAACGCAATCCTCTGCAGCCTTCCATGCTGCTCTTCTCTTCCAAAGCATCCAGTCATGTCCACGTGATAGTAACAAAGTCCTTTTGGTAGCCTCCATCCTTTCTGCAACAGTGCGAAGCCATCTACAGCTGCTGTGAATCTACATGGGAAGAAAAAGAGCAGCCATGAAGTGTCTGGGTACGAAAGACTGGTCGCCAGAAGAGCAGAGCACAGACGTACAAAAGCTGATGGTGTAGCTGCCAGAACGAAGACACTCAGCATCTCAAACTTCGATGGAGGATGCCTCCAGCCATGTTTGACGAAGTTTGCAGCGGCTGACACCCAAGGTTGACCAGGCAACACCAACTTCGGCCTCAGCTGGAACTGGGCTCAATGGCAAGCTCACTCTTGCGCGCACTTTGGCTTCAGGACCACCCTACAGAGCAATGAATTTACAGCTGGAGGTGCAAAACAACAACACCATCCGCATTGTGGTCAGAGAAGTTGGTCAGGCTCATCATCGGAAGAAATACATGGAGAGCCCTCCAGTGCCCCTCCACTGAAGAAGGATGCTAGAAAGTTGCGAGGCCAGTGGTATCATAAGTGGACACTTTCCCCACTGTTGAGCCATCGATCGGCAAAGCACATGGGCCTGCAAACCCCGCCCATCCAAATCAGGGTCTTCTTATCACAACTACAAGGGCTTCTTCAGCATCGTCCTCTTCGCGCTAATGGTCGCATGCTGATACAAGTTTCATGTAACATTGATGCTTCAGGCAATGGCTCATCTTCAGATGCCCCAGGTATACCACGCCAAGTGAGCTTCAGGTGGGCTGGAACGCAATCCTCATCGTGGGTTCAGATCCCAGACCCTCCCAACACATGCAAGAGTGCGTCACTTCATCATGGTGGAATGACCCTCTCCTCCGCAAACTTACCTCAGATGAAGCACTACCCCCAATAACCTCACTCGTGAGAGAAGATCTTCACCTAACAGGCTGTCCTAACGGGCAAGGCGGGTGGTGGAGAATGCCTGGGCAATCTGGCCAACAGGCTTCAGGTATACTTCTCCAAACCATGCCAGCATCGCTCCAGAGAACGCGTAAGCGGAGGATCATGGAGCTTGCTGCATACCTGCACAATCTGATGTGCACCCGCTACCAGTTTACAAACGGCTTCTGGACCTCCAACAGGCACATGGGACCATGGAGGTCTGGGGAATGGAGGCAAGGGAAACCTGATAGACACTGGAGATGTGCAAAGCCCCAACAGAGCCTCACGTGAAGGGAAGAAGGAGCGTCAACTTCCTGAAACACTGTGCAACTCCCCAGCTGTGTTATTAATAAAAAGGGCTATAGGTGTGCACCTGGAGGTGGATCCATACAGTCCCACTTATGCTTGTCACTGGAGGTTTTATCATCCACAGTATTATCCGCATTCCAAAGGTATCCCTGCCATCCCACTGGTATCGTTCAACCCATCCTACTGGCATCTTCGAACCCATGCCACAAGCTACAAAGCTTAACCATTTCTAAAAAGTTTCCAGAAGACTTTATAAAAAAAAGGAAATGAAGCAAGGATGGTGAATCAAAAATATGACTTTATACACAAGCATAAAAACAAAAATGAGTCTCTGGCACTCCTCGTTGTCGTCAAAGTCCTCAGGTGTGAAGGGTCCAGGGCTGTGGAGGTGTGGCTCGGTGCTGGAAGTGCTTGTCATCAAGCGTCCTGCCAAAGCCAAAGCCACAGACGCTCCCAGCCCTCAGAAGAGCGAGCGGCTGGCAGAAGCCGCCAGCAGACCCAGAATGAGGCCAGGGGGCAGGATGGTAGAGCCCTGTCCTCTCTTGCATAGGCTGGGCGCAGCAATTGCTGAGTGCTTGCTGTGCTTCACATTGGTTTGTGGGGTTGCTGGCTGCAGGGAGCTGGCAGGCCCAAGCTGGCAGAAGGTTGGCAGGGAGGCAGGCACCAAGGCTGGCAGGCAGACATGAACCAAGGCTGGCAAAGAAGTGCTTGGCAGCAAGGCTGGGCAGCAGCAAGGCTGGCCAGCAAGGCTGGCAGGCGAGGCAACCAGCAAAGGTTGAGGGAGGCGGCAGCAAGGCTGCAGCAGGGCAGACAGCAATGGCTGGCAGGCGGTTGCAGGGAGGCAGCACCAAGGCTGGCATGGAGGCTGGCAGGTCAGGCAATGTAACCAAGGCGTGACAGGAAGGCAGGCAGCAAGGCTGGCAGGCAGCAAGGCCTGGCAGCAGGCAGACTGCAAGGCCGGCGGGAGGCTGCAAGCAAGGCTTGCCAGCAAAGGCTGGCAAGCAAGGCTCGGCAGGCATGCAAGGCAGGGCAGGCAAGCTGTCATCGCGTCCATCAGCAGGTCTTTCTTCTGAAGTGGTACCTGCCTTCTCGAGCTGCGTTCCTATAATCCCGGGGCTGACGCAATGCATCCTCACCACATGCGCTAATAACGCTGGCACATCCCGTATACAGACATCTTCACGCCGACATACCACACCCCGCTCATCCACTCGGCGTCCACTTGCATCCGCTTATCCGTTCCGCGTCGCTTTGCTGAGGTCCCCGGATAGCCTTATTGATGTGCCATCCCGCTCTCATCTGCTTCGATCCACGCTGGAATCTGTGCTTCCAGCATCCACTTTCCATCCGCTCTGCGTTCTCCCACATCACGTTCCTTTTCCCATGTTATCCACTCGGTTTTATGCAAATTTTTGCCTCCTTTTGAGAGGAGATAACAACAATGAACATTTTGCTCGTCCGTTGTGAAGTCCTTTTTACTACGTTTTGCAATACGTTAGGCAGTGTGACGAGGCTTTAACAGGCAGCTAAAATGAAAAATAATACCTATGCAGGAGGAATTATTTAAGAAAATTATGGACTGTGCTGAAATGAGTAAATTGACATTTGAAATTAGAGAGCAAGAAGATAATCAATTTTATATGATATGGGATTTGTTTTATCAATGGTTGGACAAAAAGACATGGTAATGTAATAGATTAGATATTTTTGTAATAGAAGTTCAATAGATTGATATAAAACACGATATAGATATATATATAGCCATTGGATGAAAGTACAATATAAATTTTAAAATAAAATTTGGATATCTCGTATAAAATGATGGAATAAATAGTTCAGTCCTGGATGATTAAGAACTGATAAATATATAAGCATATGTTACTTCGACAAGATGAAAAATTATATAAACTGAGTAATGACTACGAAAGGATAGCACAAAATATTTGTAACCACCTGACACACAGTATGTATATAAAATGGAAGATGGTCCTATGTTTTTATGTTTTTTTTATAATGTTTGTCTTAAAAAAACAAAAACTTTTATTTAAAAAAACATAAAAAAACAAAAAAATTAGGAAGTATTAGTCCTCGTTGGAAACTGTAGAAACTCTGTTAATAAACAACATTATTAACGGGTTTTGTGGAAAGACTTATTATAATTCATTTCCCCCAACTCGGCAATAATAGCAATCCCAAATTAAGCCAGCGCTGAGACCAACTGCCTTTCAGTACCTTTTATGAACCAGTCCCTCCCCTTTCATCTAAGCTAACATCCACCCTCCTTATTAACCCTTCACGCATCCACCTCGCAGTGCTAATCAAAACTACTTCTAACAGTTGTTCGCACTCACAAACCACCCTTGCCCACAGCTGGTTGCTCTCCCCAACTGTCCTCCTGGCATGTGCCCTAACCATAGGAGATCAGCAGAAGCCTCAAAGCAGAGCCTCCAAACAGCCAAATAACCCAAAACTCCCTGAGCCTCTCTATACCTTGCTCCGCACATCATGTGACTGCTTGATTATGGACCGCTGCAACAAAGCCATGGTCCAGAACAGTTCTCCGTTGCACTGGGTGACTGATGCCATATTGGGAATGGATGACATGTCAGGAACAGCAGGAGTGAAAAAACGGCAGGAGCAATAACCCCCCCAACCAAGTCCCTGTCAGGGGGTTGACTTGGTTTGCAATGTGTTGAGCTTCACACCATGTGACAAACCGGCAAGATAGTTGAAGTCCGACAGGCGGCTCCCTCTACTATGGTTCTGTGGTAGAATATGATTACCATTATGTATAAATCCCACTTCATCCCTCCTACCCACTTTTGTGAGGTGTTTTATATGGAACTGTCACCATAAGCGAGGAGCGGATACATCACTATGCAGTATCCATGATGCGTCTGTTATCGGATAGCCTTTCCAGCAACCAAATATTGTAGTATTCCACATCTACAACTGGAATTGAATATTTCATCAATCTCATAATTGTCATCATGAACCGGACCTGGAGTTTTTAATCTAGGTTCTTGTCTGTTCATATCAGCAGGTTTAAGAAGACTGATGTGAAACACAGGATGAACACTCTCAAAATGGGAATGTAGTGGAAGACTGATGATGACAGGATTTATTACTCATACCACTGTAAATGGCCCAATATATTTCGGTCCCTGTTTTTTACGATTTAAACCTAAGTGTATGTGTGAATCCTGCATTATGCTGAATTTGTGCAGATCTTTTTTTAATGAGCTTGGATTTTATATTCTGCTTTTCAATGCAAGTTGGACCACTTCCCATTGTTTCTGAATATTATCTGCCCATGTGGTAGCAGTACCTAACTCTTGTTTCTTATGAGGCCATTCAGATATTGGTACGAATTCCATACCATTAACTATATGAAATGGGAAATACTCAGTATTGCTATGCACCGTATTGTTATAAGCTATTTCAGCATACAGGAGCAGGTCTACCCAGTTACTCTATTGATAATTAATGTAACATTGCAAGTACTGCTCAATGGCGGCATTAGCCTTTTTAGCCACCCTGTTAGTACACAGATGATAGGCTGTACTCAGCCCTTGTGTTGACCCAATCAGATGTACAAATTCTCACCAGCATTTTGCAGTGAACTGTACTCCCCTATCTGATATGATTCTGCGAGGCATGCCATGTAATCTGTATATATGTTTTATAAACAAATCTGCTAATTTTCTAGCCAAAGGTAATCCTTTACAGGGAATGAAATGTGCCTGCTTGGAAAACAAATCACAGTGTACCCAAGATTATTTGGTAATTCAACTATGAAATCCATACCAATGTTTTGGCAGGGTTTCATTGGCTCAGATAAGGTTTGTAGTAAACCTGCCAGTTTTCCAATTTTTGTTTTATTTACTATACAAGTGGGACATGATTTCACATAACTCTCTATATTTGTTCCCATACCTGGCCACCAAAATTGTTGCTTCACTAAATGTAAGGTTTTTAAAAACCCATAATGCCCTGCTTGTTTAACATCATGACAACATTTTAACACTATTGATCTCAGATGGTCAGGCATATATATCTTATTTCCTCACCATGCGATGCCATTTCTCATGTCTATCTGGCTCTTATTGTTGATCAACCACTGATCTTCTGCCAATATTGTAGGCAAATCAGTTGCAAGTATAGTGGTTCGTAACAAGTCAGCCCGATCAGCACGTGGTGTGAGTGATTGAACTATATTATCTCACTGACTCTTATACTGAGGAACTCATGATAAGGCATCTGCCATAAAGTTCTTTCCTGACAGAACATATTTTAATATGAAATCAAACTGTTTGAAATATAACGCTTATCGAACCTGCTTTGGTGACAACTAGCGTGGATTCTGAAGTGTTTCCAAGTTTTTATGATCAGTTCATACCCCCCCGCCTCCAGTAGATATCTCCAGGTAAGTAAAGACCAGTGAATGGCAAAAGCTTCTTTCTTCCAAATTGTCCAATTACATTCAACTAGACTAAATTTTTGAGAGGTATAAGCACATGGTTGTAACACTCCCTCTATGTTATTTTGTAGCAAAACAGCTCCCACCGCTACATCACTGGCATCTGCCTGGATGACAAATGGTAGATTTGAATCCGGATGTTTCAATACTGGCTCTTGAGCAAACAGACTCTTTAAATTATCAAAAGCTATTTGACATTTTGCTGTCCATGGTAAAATAGTATCCGGTTTTGGTTTTTCAGTACCAATAGATTTGATCCACAGTAGATCAGTCAATGACAGAGCAGTATCAACAAAGTGTGGTATAAATTGTATATAAAAATTGGCAAAACCCAAGAAACTTTGCAATTGTTTCCTGGCAGTCAGAGCCTGCCATTTTAACATGGCTTCTACCTTCTTGGGGTCCATTTCTTTTTTTTTGGGGGGGGGGTCCATTTCAATGCCCTGTTCAGAGATATGATAACTAAGATAGTCCAGCTGTTGAGTATGAAATTTGCATTTCGATAATTTTACATAGAGCTGGGCATCTAATAATTTCTTGAGCACCTGCCTTATTAATTGAATATGCTCTTGTCATTCTTGTCTACCCAGTTTAGCTCGATGCAGAGATAAAATCACTTGGGGATCCTTCATCAATGTCAATGGCGGTATAGGACATTCCATAGCCCAATGTCCAGGTCTATCACATCAAAAACACCTAAATGTCTCTCTGCCACTTTCTCTCGGGGTCAGTCTGGTCATGGGCTTTGTTACTGAACCCATAGTCCTACATGGTGGTATAAATCCTTCAAGCCTCAGATTCAAGTGATGTAATCCATCATCTAATTCAATAGCCACCTGATTTCAATCTGTTAATGTTGTATGCAAACCTCGATATAAGCAAGCCTGGTTCAACTTAGGGTCTAATCCTTCTTTAAATAAATGGATCAACAAACTCTCTGGTAAGGAAAGAATTTACTAACCACTCACCAGAATTCACTTACATACTCTCAGGTTGTATGACCCTTTCGTTTGACAGCCAACAAGTCCTGCTCCACTTGTTTATCTGCTGTCTTGTCTTTGAAACAGGTTCTCAATGCATCCAGAAACTGGCCAATATCCCCAAATTCATCTGCCCTATGGTGATACAAATCAGCTGCCCATTCAGGAGCTTCTCCTACCAGTACCCCTGTAACGGTAACTACCATAGGACAATGTGAGGGATAACATTGGCCATATAAGTCAAAATGATTTAGTATTTGACCCAAAAATATAGCAACTTTATTTGCAGTACCATCAAAAGTTGCAGTTAAGGGAGGTGCCCCCCATGTCCCTTGTGTTGGCCCTTCCCAATGAGCTTCATAACCCGTATCCTGTCACTCTAATGAACGGGGTCTTGTTAAATATTGTTTTTCCTCACAATCCTGCATGTCATCCAATCTTCTAGAAGGTAAATCTGACCGGTCCAATCTTCTCCCAACCTTGTACTCTTGAAGCCCCAATGGACTGGACATAAATAAAGAGTCTCTCCTGGAATGTAATGCTTGCTTCTGTTCTGAAGTACCCCTGTCAGTTGTCACTTTTAAAATCACCTCCCCAAACTGAGCCCTTAACATATCTCACGTCTCACTTCCTGGTACTGCCCACTGGCTTTCCTCAGATCTAGTCCAATGTTTAACCCTCCAGTCCAGCATTCATTCCTGTTGCTGATGTTTCTTTTCCTTGTTCTCCTTTTGAATGTGGCTGGGTTCACTTAACTGCACTTCTCTTTGTTCCTTGGATATTTTAGGTTTTACTATCCGCTGCAATGCTGGTGGCACGGGTTCCTTCTTCTCTTCAGTAGCCTGCAGCTCCTCTCCATTCTTCCCCACTTCCTCAGCCACCTCAGTGCCTTCCTCCACCATCCATTCTGGATCAGAACCTTCAGCCATAGCCACCAAATAGACCCTATTACACTCTCTTGCACTTCTACTCCAAAAGGAAAAATATGGAGCAGCACTGACTTTCTGTTAGTCCTTATTGGAAACTGTAGAAACTCTGTTAATAAATGATGTTACTCATGGTTCTTGTGGAAAGACTTGTTTATTATAATTAATTTCCTCCAACCAGGCAACAATGGCAATCCCAGGTTAAGCCAGGGCTGAGAGCAACTGCCTTTCAGTTTCTTTTATGAACCAGTCCCTCCCCTTTCATCTAAGCTAACATCCACCCTTCTTATTAACCCCTCACGCCTCCACCTCACAGTGCTAATCACAGCTACTTCTAACAGTTGTTCGTGCTCACAAACCACCCTTGCCCACAGCTTTGTTGCTCTCCCCATCTGTCCTCCTGGCATGTGCCCTAACCACAGGAGATCAGCAGCAGCCTCAATGCGGAGCCTCCAAACAGCCGAATAACCCAAAACTCCCCTAGCCTCTCTACATCCTGCTCCACATGTCATATGATTGCATGATTATAGATTGCTGCAATGAAGCCACAGTCCAGAACTTGGAACTTTGCCTTCAGCCAGTTCTCTGTTGCGCTGGGAGACTGATGCCAGGTTGGGAATGAATGACAGGTCAGGAATGGCAGGAGCGAGAAAACGGCAGAAGCGATACTCCCCCCCCCCCAAGCCCTGTCAGGTAACTCGACTTTCAATGTGTCAGGCTTCACACCGTGTGATGAACTGGAAAAATCATTGAAGCCCCACAGGAAGCTGCTCAAAGTGCAGCAAACCAAGAATCAATACAGGAAAATAGTGGTGCAAACTTGGGCTGACAGCTGGTGTAACAAAGCACTGCATGAAAAAGATCCAAGGAAAAGTAGATAAGGAAAAGACCTGGTTATGGCTGACCAATGGAACACTGAAGAAAGAGACAGAACACCTGATTCTTGCAGCCCAAGAACAAGCCATCAGAACAAATGCAACTTAAGCCAGAATAGAAAAATTTGCTGATGATCCCAAATGCAGAGTCTGCAAAGAAATGGACAAAACCATCGATCACATACTGAGCTATTGCAAGACAATTGCTCAGACTGATTACAAACAAAATCACAACATAGTCGCTCAGATGGTCCACTGGAACTTGTGTCACAACTACTATCTGCCTGTAGCAAAGAACTGGTGGGATCATAAGCCTGAGAAAGTGGTCGAAAGTGAGCATGCAAAACTACTGTGGGGCTTCCGAATACAGACTGACAAAGTTTTGGAACACAATACCCCATTTCAACTAAAAAGATACTCCTTTGGTCTTTTTAGCTTCCAGAAAAAGGGAGTGGGGGAAAACAAGGCATTCTTTTTTTTTCTCCAAATTTTTTTAATTTCAATCTGCATATGCACAACAATACATTAATAATGTGGCATCTATTATATCAAATATATAAATATATATATATAAAATATATATTAAATATATCATACATTTTAGTATAGGCAAAATTAATAATATCAATCATATCTCTCAATGCATATATTTCATATTAATTCATAATCCTTCAATGCTTATTTTCAACCTTTCAAAACTCTCCAAATGCCTACCACCACATCAGTTAAACATACCAAATAATTCCATTATTCAATTTTCTCCGTACTTTTATTTTATTTTTTAAAATAAAAAATTATTTGGCAACCAGGTTTCACATCTCATTACCATAGTTACCTGCTCATTATATTTGTTTAGTTTTATATTACATCATCCTTATTATTGTTAAATATTAAGCTTATCTTATCCAATTCTAATTCATGTTATATTAATACATTCTCATATCTTATTTTACAATGTTATCTAAAATTCTCATCTCATTTCTGTTGCCATTTCTCATATTACTTATTTCTGTCACATATGTCATTTTATCAGTCCTTATCTGTAAATATAATTATCCCCTCTGGTTAATAATTCGAGCTAATCACCTCCATTCTACCTTAACATCAATCTCCCTATCTAATATATGACACAAATATATATATTTTTCTCAGATTCCGCATTATAATTTCTCAAACACCTTATGAATCATCTATACATTACAAAATACTATTTTCAATATCTTCTTAAACATCACAACATATTACCTTGCAGAATTCCTTCCTTTTCCTTTTTTTTTTTTTCACCCATTATCTGTCACTCTTTGGACAATGTACTTTCTTTTCATCCTTGTTTGTTTCTGATTCCTCTTTGTTTTCTGGTCCTTTCTCTTAATTCCCTTTTTTCCCATTCTTATTCCCCTCCATTTCTCATTCCAGTTATTAAACTTTTCTCTCTCCCTCTTTTGATTTTTCTTTTGCCCTTCCTTTTTCTGCCTTTTCCCTCTCCCTTTATCCATTTTGCGAATCATTCTCCCTTTCATCATCCCATCAGACCACAAATTTTTAATTCTAATTCTAATTCACACTCTGCTTGATACTACTCTGCTCCAGCACAAAACTTAGTTTCTTGGAGTGTTCTTCCAAGAGGGGAGCCTCTTGGAAGAAAGGCTTATAGAAGCAGCCCAGCTAACAAACAGAAGCTGAGGATGTAATCACAGGTGAAGCTGAGTGGCCTGAGCAAATAAAGAAAATGAAACCTCCCACAGCTTTAGAAGGTGAGCTCCCCCAGCTTAAAAAGGGAGAAAGGGCCCTGATTGAGCTGACAAGAGTGGAATGGATGTGGGACTGGGAGCAAGCCAGAGCCCCAAAACTCCTGTTGGGATCCCTGAGGATATTCATAGAGCAGCTGAGGGAGGAATTTGACTGGGGTACCATTGGAGAGGAGGGCCCATCATGCCTAAACAGAGGGAACTTCCCACAGAGCTTTCTGAGATGAGGAGAAGAAGCGAGATTACAATCCTCCTCCTCTACCCAACAGAAGAAGAAAGAGCCCACAGTGGCAAACAATGCCTCCCCCATGCAACAGGTATCTCCTTCCATTTTCTGCATGAACTAGAGTCAGAGAGAAAGGTCAACCACCTCAAGCACAGATTTACAGAGGGTGACAGGAAGAGGGCAGAGCAGAGCTCTATGAACCACCTGGTTCAGGGGGAAATTTGATGGGAATCTAGACCAGCTAGCTCTTTTCCTTGACTCAGCTGAGATCCACCTAGAACGTTATGGACACCTCTACCCCTCCCCTAGAGCCATGGTGAATGTCATTTCCCCAAGAGAAGGGCATGACACAGATGACTTCCTACAATTACTAGAGGCCAGATTTGTGGTGGCACAGGAGACAACTCCAATATCTAATCAAGTCAAAGGCTACCCTTTATCAGAGGCATCTTGTATAAAGAGTAGGAATGGCCAAGCCTTGTGACAAGGTTTCATGCAGAAAACCCAACCAAACCTGGGGGGGGGGGGGGGGGGNNGGGGGGGGGGGGGGGGGGGGTTTGCAACTCTACATTCTATACCTGTAATAAATTTGTTTTCTTTTTGTGTTGTACAGGTAACCTTCATGAAGTGAGGGGAGCTGAATGTCAACTAAAAAAAGATACTCCTTTGGACTTTTTTTGGACTGCCAGAAAAAGGGAATGGGGAAAAACAAGGCATTCTTGAAATGCCTAGATAATCACTTCAGCAGCCCAAAGTTGTTGGAGCATAAGAAGGTTATTGGCGAGCATAATGGATGACTCTTGGAGGTGGATGTGTCACAGTGGAGAAGTCACATCCAGGGAGGTGGGGGAAAGACCAGGATCAAGGTGGAAATGTATGATGTGATTTAGTATCAGCTGTACCCTGCACGCACCAACATGGCAAATTCTAATAAATCAATTTACTTTTCTCTGAGATGTGGCTGGAGACTTTTGATTTGAATGAGAGTGGATTTGTGGAGAAAGTGTGGATCGTCAACATTGCCATACCTGGTGACAGCAGAATCAACAAGAAACAACTTGAAAAAATCATCAGATATCAGGATTTGAAAATCAAACTGCAGAGATTCTGGCATAAACCAGTGCAGGTGGTTCCAGTGATACTGGGCATACTGGGTGCTGTGCCTAAAGACCTAGGAAGCACTTAAAAACAATTGGCGCTGATAAGATCGCTATTGGTCAGCTGCACAAGGCCACCTTATTGGGATCTGCTTATATAATCCACTGCTACATCACCTAAATGCTTGGGAAGTGTTCAAATAGTGATTTGTGATACAAAACCCAGCATAGCTATTCATTTTCTGTGTACACTGTCATTTTTTACGTATTATAATAATAATTACAACAGCAACAGCAGCAGCAGCAGCAATACATTGAAAAATTTAGAAATCATCAAATATTACTCCCAGGCAAAAGCAAGAACCAAGGCATTTCAAAAGAGAATGATACAACTGTGGAAGGAAAAATATTCAGAAAGTGATATAACTGAACAAAGATTAATGAATCAATAATGTTTCATCATCTGTAATAAAGTTTTCACAAATGTGGAAATGAAGCATCTAGAAATATTAGCTAAAAAAACAACAACAAATCATGATGAACAAGCTGAAGAAACTACTTCAACACCTGAACAAACTGACCAGCCAGTGGAAGAAACCAACATACAGGATGAAGATCCTCCTGTGCAATAACTCAAAAGTGCAGAGCTAAGTGATCTAGCAAAAATGCTGAAAAAAAAAGATTGAAAACCACATCAAAGAAAACATATAAAGACTACCCACCATTCGCAAAGTGCACAGCAAACAAGTGAAGGATCTGTTAACTGCCATGTACAACATTTTAACTTCCATCCTATCCAGCATGCTATATGAAACCAACCAACTAATATATAGCACAGCCACCATTATATCTTAAGGACTGGGTTATAAAATACCAAAAAGGAACCCAATGGAACAACAAAGTGGAAAATTCAACTTGAAAATAAAACTATGAGGGGATATCAGCAATTTGAAGTACTTGAAAGAAGGAGAACTAAACAAAAAGCTGAAAAATAGTTTATACAAAAAATACAACCTGGAGGAAAAAACAATATGGAAATCATGGAAGAACTAAAATAATGTGTAATAGCAACAGCAAAGAAAATTGAAATATACAAAGGACGAATAAAACAATATCGTGAAAATATCCAGTTCAGAAGAAACCAACATCTCTTCTACCAGTCCCTTGATGAAAATTGGGTCCAAACTAATGTTCACCAATGTAAGGAAAAAATTTTGAACTTTTGGAAAAAACTGTGAGAAAACCCAATGGAATACAACAAAATTGCACCCTGGATCAAATATATTCAACAACAAACAATACAAAACAAAATGGAAAATACTGTAATAACAACTGACGTGGTTGCAAAACAAGCACAGACGGTCAAGTACTGGAGTGCACCTGGCCTGGACAAACTGTATAGTTAAAACACTTGACCAGCCTCCATCATCGCATGGCCACTCAATTTGATGAAATGCTTCAAAATGCAACAAGCAAAGAATAGTTAACAACTGGCCAAACATACTTGAAAATGAAAAATCCAGAAAAGGGCACAGAACCAAGCAACTATCATCCAATTATTTGTCTGCCAACAACATTCAAACTTTTTACAATAATACTAGCAAATTCAGTATATAATGATCTGAAAGAAAACAGCTTGTATCTGTTAGAACAAAATGGAAAATATAAAAAATCAAGAGGAACAAAAGATCAGCTGCTCATTGACAAAATGGTACTAAAAATGCAAGATGAAGAAAAACAAATTTGAATAAGGCATGGATCAATTACAAGAAAGCATTTGTCTCACTACCCCACAGTGGATTAACACCTGTCTGGAAAACTTTGGAATCAGCGAAAATATTTATACATTTTTGAAAGCAAACATGCAAAAATGAAAAACAATTCTAACAGCAAATGGGGAGAACATTGGTGAAATCAACATCAGATGAGAAATCTTCCAAGGGGACTCACTTTTGCCACTACTGTACAGCATTGCATTAATTCCACTGACAATAATCCTGTGAAACACAAAACTGGGATACCAAATCTCAAGCCAACATGGCAAGATAAACCATCTATTATACATGGATGACAAAACTATGTGAAAAATCCCACAGAACTTGAGCCAATACTCAACAAACACAGTCCAACTCCACAGTGAGGAAAAATAGAAAAAAAATAGAAGGAATAGAACTGGGAAATGGAAGCATTGTGAAAGCATTTGCAAAGGATAGTTACAAATACCTATTAGTAGCAGATTGAAATTGGAAGCAAATAATGTCTTAAATGGAAAAGTCAAAGAGTCAACACAAAAGGAATACATCAGGAGGTCTGCAAAATACTACAATCAAAAATGAATTCTGGAAACATAATTAAAGCCATTAATACATGAGCAGTTTCAGTGATACGCTACCCAGGTGGAATCATCAACTGGGCTTTGGCTGAACTGGAAAATTTGGACCGGAAAACACATAAACTTTTGAATATGTACCACTCTTTACATCCATGAAGTTATGTCGACAAGCTATGCCTGCCAAGAAGAAAAATTGCTGCAGGCTGTGAAAATGGAGAACATTATTAAAACAACAGAAACAAAGGCAGAATATAAGGAAAAACAGCTAGATGACAGATTAAATAGATGGAAAGTCAAAGCTTTGCATGGATACCATTTGAAAAGCATTGAAGGAAAATTTGATAACAACTTGACATGGGCATGACTTAAGATGGGAACCATCACAAAGAAACAGAAGGTTTAATACTCACTGCTCAAGAACAAGCACAACAAACTAAAGCAATGAAAGTGAAGATGCAAAAAACCATTGACAATCCAAACTGTTAACTTTGCAGTGACAAAGTTTAAACTGTTTCACATTTGATATGTGAGGGCAGCAAAATTGTGCAAACTGATTACAAAGCTAGACATGACCAAGCTGTTAAACTAATCCACTGAGCATTTTGTAAAAAATACAACTTACCTCTATAGGAACACAAAGTGGAAAAAGTTATTGGAAATGAGAAGGTGAAGATCTTGTGAAAGTTTTGAATTCAGAGGGATCATCGTTTGGAATACAACATGCCAGATATCACATTATGAAAAACCAAAGTGTATAATTTATTGATATCACTGTACCAGGAGATGCCAGAGTCGAACAAAAAGAACTAGAAAAAAATCACGAAATATATCGATTATGGATGAAACATGTGACAGTGATACCCATTGTCATCGGGGCATTTAGCACCATGTCCAAGAATTTTACACAGTACATCAATAAATTGCAGCTTCCTGCAATAACACCAGAGAAATGCAAAAAAAATTTGCTACTCAGAACATTGTATATTTTAAGAAAATACTTGGTCGATACCTAGGATGCTAACGGCAATCCGTATCAACCATCAGTGCCAGATAATAATATTTGTGATACATTTTTAAATATTCAGTTGATTGAGTCTCATGTTTAATGAACAAAAGAGATAATAATAATACAATCTTTTATTTTTAAATGTTTTAGGAGACATCTGTAGCCTGCTAATTGCTCAATCCTCGTATATAATGTGCATGGCCAATTCAGTACAATGAAATATCACATATGAATCAAATTAGTTGATTAATAACTAATTCAAGTGTAAGAAGAGTTTTCCAAGTTTTCTGCACAAAGTAGTGAAGCAACCTTTTCCTAGTAAATGAATATTAAGAAAAAATATCACCACCTTCTTTCCTTTAATTCATTTGTCTTGACTCCTAACCTCAAAACAGCCCAGAGAATTAATTAATCTCTACTGTTCTCAGAATTCCAAAGCCAGTGTTTTAAATGAATTTGGAGAAATGAATGTGTGTTGTTTTAGTGAGTATGCAAGGACATTATGGCTTATTTTATTGATTTTATTTTCCTTGGTATTTAATGTTTGGTTCAATTTCAGTTATTTTTTGACCAATATATTAATGCATACTTGGTAAACAATGATACATATTTCAGGTTTTTTAATCAATATATTAATGCATAGCTTACCAAATATGCATTGATATATTGGTCAAAAATAACTGAAATATGTATCATCTATCTTAAAGAACCTCACTGCAAGCTTTTCCTTCTTTGTGGTTCCTAGTCTTTCTCAAGGTTTCACATATTTTAAATATAGCAATGAGCCAAATCTGGTTTCCCTTTGAGAGAAAAAAAAAAGTGCATTGAACTTAGAATCCCTTGGTTTTTTTTCCCAATCCTGAAAATAAGGAGGAGGGAAAAAGGATGACACATTCTTATCTCACCATTTACTAACATTTAAAGGGAGATAACAATACTTAGATAATGAATGACTTTTTTTGCAGAGGAAAGTAGTATCAAAACATTTCTATACAGTAATACAGCCAGAAAAACTGCATGAATGCATCTATAAAGTCATCCAGAAATCTTTTCATTGTGTATCATTCTCATAATAATTGCAGAATGCTGCTCAGTGACTGAAATAAAGTCATGGTGTCCTTTTTCAAATACAATCTTCCGTTCATCTTTCTGGTGTAACAATCAAATATTAGTAGACATGTTGTGAAAAAAGGAAGCAGGAACATGGTATTTCAAAATGTTGGGGATATTCTCTCTGTTATTTGCTTGTGTCTGCCAATTCTAAGAGCAAAGATGTACCTGTCAACAGTGGTGTCCCCCAAGGCAGTGCTCTAGGACCAACTCTCTTCATACTCTACATAAATGACCTCTGTGATCATATTAAGAGCAAATGTGTTCTCTTCGCTGATGATGTAAAGCTATTCAATACCACAGACAATATTGTTACCCTTCAAAAAGACCTTGACTATGTATCAGAATGCTCAATCAATCAAATGGCAACTTCAAATCTCAACAAAAAATGTCCTGTCTTACATATTGGCAAAAAAAAATCAGAAAATAAAATACAGGCTGAATAGTCAAGACCTTGTTGATGATCCAAACTCTGTCAAGGATCTTGGGGTACTCATCTCTAATGATCTAAGTGCTAGAGCCCACTGTAACTACATAGCCAAAAAGGCATGAAGAGTTGTAAACCTAATCTTATGTAGTTTTTTCTCTGGTAATATTACACTAATAACTAGACCATAGAAAACATTTGCTGGACCAATACGTGAATACAGCTCATCAGTTTGGAAACCACATTACATAATATTAACACAGTTGATAAAGTCCAGAAATATTTCATAAGAAGAGTTCTCAACCCCTCTATACTCGTTGCAGAATACCTTATACCACCAGACTTGAAATTCTAGACCTAGAAAATCTAGAACTATGCCGTCTTCAGTCTGATCTAAATATAGTATATAAATCATACATTGCAATGTCCTACCTGTCAACAAATACTTCAGCTTCAGCCATAACAATACAAGAGCACACAATAGATACAAACCCAAGGTTAACCACACCAAACTTGATTGCAGAAAATACGACTTCAGCAACAGAGTGGACAATGTTTGGAATACTCTACCTGACTCTGTGGTTTCTTCTCCAAACCCCCAAAATTTTAACCTTAGACTGTCTACTGTTGACCTCAAATCCTTCCTAAGAGGCCTTTAGGGGCATGCATAAGCCCACCAATTGTACCAACTGTCCATGTCCCATTGTTTCTTTTTATTCTTCTTATACGCATCCATCTTATGTATTCAAAACAATGTTTATATTTACACTTGTTATCTTGTAAGCAATTGACAAATCAAATAAATAAATAAAGATATTTGACTAAGTTAATAGCTGATTTGGTCATTATAACAGACCTTATTGAGCTTTTAAAAAAGAATATTTTGTTCAAAAATCTAATTTTATTAAAATCATTGATGAGCAACTTGTGTAATTATTATGAGAAGTTATCAGATAAAAAGCACTGATGTTATTCTAAAATCAATAGAAGTAAATGATATCATTTAACACTAGAATTGCAGTAAATAATAAATACAATTCTAAATGTTAAATCTAATTGACTTATAGGATTATTTAAAATTATATAAAAATATATAAAAATAATCATGTATTATTATTTATTTGTAGGATTGTAAAATTTCTTTGTAAAAAATAAAATAAAATGCTTATGTAGTAAATGCCAAGCAAACACAGTGTATAGATTTTATTAAGGCCAGTGACTAATAAAATATAACAGAGAGCTAAAATACACATAAAAGACAATTTTTGAAATGAATGCCATATGAATAGTTTCCTAAAAGTTAATGAAGTAGTTTTTTTGTAGAAAGCAATAGCAGAAAGAAATTAGCAAATTCTACTAGAAATGTTAGGGCTTCAGTCCAATAGTAAGATGCAAATGAAATTATCATCTATCTCATACCTAGGGAGACTACTGTTGGTAGGCAAAATTTACGGTCTGAGTACAAGTTGCTAAAGAAATAACATTCAAGAAATATATAGCTTGAGTTTCAGGTTCCTCCAAATCTCTGGAGCAAGTTATCTTCATGTTGTTGTTCTATATTCCCTCCAAAATTTAAAAACAGAGAATTTAAAGTGGGCTAAAGAAATGGCCTGCTGTGCATTAAGCAAATAATATTGGATGATAATTAACTGGTTTAAATTATCAGTTGCACTTACAGATTCAAAGAGGATGTAAAACGTTAAAAAAAGCTTGCCATCCGTTGAAAAACGCTATGCATCCGTTGTGTACTCACTGCAT